>CALSCE010010897.1:253181-263950 GCA_943593645.1 Bovichtus variegatus | reverse complement strand
GTGTGTGTGTGTGTGTGTGTGTGTGTGTGTGTGTGTGTGTGTGTGTGAGTGATCATACACTGGATCTGAAATAATTCAGCAGAATCCTCTTCCTGGCTAAGCAGAAGAGCAGGAAGAGAGGGGCGGAGAGGAATATATTTCACAGTGTCAGTTGAATTTGAAGCTGATGGCATTGGAGCTGTGCAGCAATGAAGACAACATTTGGAGAGAGCCATATAGACAAGGAGTCAGAGCATGCATATGATGTAGGAGGAAGCATGGAGATTCTCTCTCAGTGTCACAAAGGTGGATTTGCCAACAGCAGCTCTGCTCTCGGCTGAGCCAAGCTTTCAGCACCCATATTCTACACTCCCAGCTCAGTGGTGGTGGGAGGCAGAAAGAAAGACAGGTAGGCAGATAAAACAGTGGATTAATGCAAAGCTCACATGCCTTTTCGCTGATTCCCTTCAAACACAGCATTTAGAGTTGCTTAGTTCTCACAGCGCTCTCTGTCTCTGTGTATGTGTGAGCTCACTCATCCGCTGTCAGTGTGAAAATGATGTGGCATCAACAAATCCCTCTGCATCTGACTGTCTCTCCTCCCTTTCACCTCCTTGAATCAGTCAGCTAAAGACTGGCATCATATCTCAGTCAAGATCAAAAAATAAATAAAAATGTTTTGACCGCTGCACCACATCACCATCAGTGGTAAATAGCGATCGGTCTGCTCTGCTTTCTGGCTCCTTCTAACCATACCTTCTACATGGACAACATACCTGTGGAGCTCTTACTTGCTAGCTTTGGGAAGTTTCCACAGTTTGAATAACAGAAAACATATGAAATTAAAAAAAACTAATTCTATCTGCTAATGAAGACAGTGAGATGCATATAAAAGCTGGCAATTGGACCTTGAGTTTAATATATAGCCATGGCTCTCTACAGACATAGACAAGTTTGTTTGGCCAGTAATGAATAAATACTTCATCAACAGTCTGGAAAACTCACATCTTGATATAAAAGAGTTTGCAAATGTCAGCATCTAAACAGCTACAGGTTTCAAATACATGAAGAGATGTCAGCGACAACTCCCATCATTTTTGTCTATTCCAAATCCGTTATATTTTGTTGAATTAGATTGAGCAAGGTGTGCCTCGCACACTGACAATTTTGCAGTATGCATGGATAAAGTCTCGTCCATTTCCTATTTAGCTTCTTTTCCACTTGGTTTAATTTTTCAATGTAGTTCATATTGGCGGTCATCTTTCTATGTTCTTCTGGACTGGAAAGTACCATTTTAGCAACTTGCCATATTAACAAATAATAGGCTAATATTTTGTACACAATCCACAATTCTTTGCATGGAGCGTCATGAGGCATTTACCGTGCTCCTCTTTGATAAAATGAAGAGGTTTTCAAATGTTATGAGCCAGTAGAAAACCCCCATTCACTGTAGAGGTGGAAATCTCGAATCACTTTGCCGATTCAAATCACTTTGTTCAGCTCAGTTCGAAGATTTGTAGTCAGTAGTAGTGCACTTTTATTCTTAATCTAAGCAGCCATATACCGTTCATACGTACTTCACTGTGTACAACAGTAAGTAAATGCATCCCTGTTAAAAGGCACTTCAGTACATACAACTGTAATTTTAGTACATGCCACAGTAAGTAAACACATCACCTCTCTCCGGCTAAATAAGAACATGTAAGATGTCCTGTTGGTGGTATTTTTGTATTGTTTTATTTTGCGCAGTATTGTGTTTCACTTTCTCTTTTTGTACTTTTAATCACCTTCAAAATATCCAAATCAAAACAATCCTAACATAATATAGGCAATTTATATGATGGGAATAACATTCTGTTTTTCAAAATGGGAGTTCTAGCTTGCCTCTAATGCAGAATGCAGCTGAGATAATCGTACAGATAAATGTCAGAAATGTAGCGGAGCTCATATTCAGTTTACTTGTCAGCTTGATATATGATATTATTACCTTCCTGAGATGAAATGCACACTGGCAGCAGGTCAGTTTGGATCTACCTTTTGTTCATCGTGGGTTTAATTACCCAGAAGAAGTTGAATGCTCTTCTCCAGCTTTTCTTAGCATTTTCAAACCACTGATTTCATCGTCATTTTCAAGGCAAATTTCTTGTATGTGAAAAAACTACTCAGTAATAAACATGTTTCTGATTGTGATTTCTGATTCATATTACAACCATCATCTTTTCCATATGCACTGCTGCAATTGTGTTTGAACTATAGTCTCTACCAAAGGCTCAAAAGCAGATAAAGGGACCGTGAGTAACTTATTAGACACCAATAACACTGAAAAGTTAGGTTACCTGGTTAACATAGTGGAGCATTTAGCAGCTAAAGAGACAGATAATTCTCACGGGAAATGGTAGACACCAAAAACAGAGCTAACAAGGTGGACCTAAACACCGCTCCGAATAAGCATGTTACTGCATAAATGCTGGATTTGTACATAAGGTACTATAGTCTAACAAGTTTGCAATATCAACTTCAGTCAGTCACAAACCCTGTACTACCACTGTAATTATGAGTTATCCACATATGGAACAGTGCCTTTAGCCACTGAGACACATCGCCAACAGTTTCAATGTCAATTCTTTAGTCTCATGTTACTTTTGCTTGTTTGTGAGACAAATTATTATGAGCAAAGACATAATCTTTGCTTTCTTGACCATTTGATTAACATTTCTTGTTCTATTATGCACACCTGCAGAAATCAACAACTCTACAGAATATTGTCATTAGCTAAATAAAATACAAAAAACTAATTACTGCTACTTTTATTATATCACTTCTGACAGTTTTTGAATTATGCCATTAGTTTTGTATCACTGAAGTTATTTTCAGTTCCAAAATAAACAAGTGTCATGGAGGAATTCTGCAAAAACCTTTCCAATTTCCTGTTCCAGAAAGCTTGTTTCCTGTTTCACTGTGTTGGACAAACATGATCCTTGACATACAGTACCTAACAGGTAGGCAAAGTGTTGGAGTTATAAACAGATAAGCTACACGTTGCAAGTCAATACACAACAAACAAAGACAATAACAATAATCTGAATCACGGCAGGAAAGCACATACACAAAAGATGAAAGCATCCGATATCTCCAGTATCTGTTCTGTGTCCTGTAGCTGTTGTACTGTGGATGAATATTAAGCAGTGAACTAAACAAGCATATTAAGTCAGGATGCGTCCAGAGCTTACCATGACCACTGGGCATGCTGGGAACACTGGCAGAGAGGAGAAAGATGTTTACACCTGCTGCAGCTGTCTCTGGCTCTACTGCTCTCTAGTTGTGTTTAACCGGGAACGGGATGACTGCTATTGGTTTGCTCTGGTTGTAGCTCTCTCCCTCCCTTTCTCTCACACATACACATGCACTCACACACACACTTGTATTGACAAACTGGGTCAGTTTGTAGCCAGTTTCAGGAAGAGGCAGAGAGATGCTCAAACTCAGCAACTGATGACATTTTGGAAAAAAATGCCCCCATAATGCCTTTGCTGCTGCAGGCATCACTGAGACTTGCGCTCACCTGCTGCTTGACTGCACACGCTTGTTGTGTGCTGCCAAATTTGCAAGCATGGTGATATAATGCAGTACAGGGAGCTGCAGTGAGTAGAGAGACTGATGGAAGGTTTTTTAGAAATAACTACACATGCATGTGTGTTTATAAATAGGAAGAAGATGAAGAAGCTGCCCATCTGTAAATGTAGTAAAAGACGTAATAAATTCACCCAAGTTCAAACCACAAACACACTTTGTGTGGTTTTATTAGTGATTATGTTTAGGGATTGGATCGAGAGCCAGTTCCCATTAAAAACCTGTTCCTGGTTGTATAATTCCTTGGAATCGCATGCCTAATTGACTATCTATTCCTCTTATCGATGCTTTCTGACAGTTGCACATCGACAATGAATTAACACCATGCACACACTGTATCATGTTTCAGTTTCTTTGGGACCGGAGCCATGGCAGGTGAGCTAGTAGCGTTAGCTGTTAGCTGCTAGCAGCCGGTGGCAGCACAGTCCTGCTTGACTAAATAACGGAGCTAACAGCTAACGTTATTGGATGTTCCATTGAGTTCCATTATGATGTGTTCAAGCTCTTTTCAGTAAAATAGAGCATTGGCCAAAGGTAAATTATAACATTATCATGATGTGTTCAAATGTAATCTTGTAAAATGTAATTTTTGGTGAGAAACGTTTTTTCAAGAGACCTGACTGTGCATATAAACAGTATATATATATATATATATATATATTATTATTATTATTATTATTTGTTTTACAATGTATACACACTTTTGTACCTTTTAAAGAAAACCTGCTATGTATTGAATTTAATTATGACTGTGCAGCTGTGTGCTGGCATGTGGTAGGTAGAATGCAGAGAAACAACACATGACACACATGCACATGATTTCTAATGTATAAGGATTGTGTATGGATAGAGAGGGAGGAGTAGAAGAAGAGATGGGCTATCTGTATCTGTTGAGAGAAAGAGATAGAAACAGAGAGGGCACTGTGCTGTGCCTGCCACTTCAGGCTGTTGTTGTCATGGTTACCCATCTCCACACATACTATATCTGTACACACACGAATGTACATGCCCCAAGCACACATGGGCAGACCCGCGTGCACCCACACACACACAAATACACACACAGAGGGAGCGTGAAGAAAAAAGAGAAACTGCCAGGGCGAATCTACTCGCTCATCCATCTCCCCATTTGTCCATCAAGCTATTCTCCCATCAGCCCCATCAAATCTGAGACAATACAACACACAGACACAGACACAGACACAGACACAGACAGACAGACAGACAGACAGACAGACAGACAGACAGACAGACAGACAGACAGACAGACAGACAGACAGACAGACAGACAGACAGACAGACAGACAGACAGACAGACAGACAGACAGACAGACTCTACTCCAGAAAGTGTACACAGCTCTTGTTTATTTAAATAAGGGATGGGGAACCTTGAGATGTGACAGTAGAGATGCAGCGTGACATTCAGAAGCCTTAGACCAACAGACAGAGATGGATTATCTCACAGAGAGCGGGTGGCGGGGGTTGGGGGGTGATGGAGGGTTGCGGGCAGCTCTAGTTCATAACTACAATAAATAAATTGGAAAGAAATATCCCTTTAGTTACAGGCCAAGGCCACAATCTTCAAACACGCACAGACATGCAGAGCAGCAGCACACTGCTACACACTATTACACAAACATGAGTTCAACATTGAAACATCAGCTCTGCCGCAAAAAAAAATACACTATTTCTCCTCCATGTCTGAGCACCTGTGCATTAATCCCATTACAGTGCAAAACAACTAAAGACAACCAGCCCCTGCTGGAAAACAAAATAGTACACAGGCAGGTACGTTAAAACCAAATCTCTTACCTGGTGAGGAGGTGTGATGCAGTCGTACAGCACATGCACAAGGAAAGTAAAGACAGAAAGAGAACCTGTTAGCTGATATGTTTTTGAGCATATTGTGTTTATTCTCAAAAACACTAAGAAAACAACCATACACTGTCCACATGTTTTTCCATTTTCTCCCCCTCAATAACCCCCCCCCATCCAGTTCCTAACTCTGATTTCCCCCCAAACACAGAAAAAAATCCCACTGCCTTTCACGTCAAACAGCACCGCCCAGTATTAATAACTTAAAGAGTATGTACAAAATAAATATATAAAATACATAAGGGTATTAAAAAAAAAGTTTACGCATCTATGGACAGAATCTTTAATTCATAAAAGTATTGCATGATCAGATACCAAGTGGATTTGAATTTCTCAGGATGTCCCAACAAAGAAAACTTTATTTTCTCAAATTAAGAAAAAAAAGACAGATCCCTCAACCACATAGAAGAATGTGGGGGATGAGGTGACTTCCAATCTATTAGGGTTCTCCTACGTGCCAAAAGGGTTGTAAAAGCAATTATGTTGTTTTAAATTTGACCTTCGTCACCCTGAACACCAACGATGCACAACCATGCGTTAGGTTTCCAGATAGATTAAGGGACTCTGATAAAACTTTATTTGGCAGTTAGAGTAATGCAGCTGCTATGTTTAGCAGAAATAGTGAGTGAACCATGGCAATTAAGAGCAGGTCAATATGACGGCAGGTACATCATATCAGCCTTCATCCGAAACCCTGAAATTCAAAGATAAAAGATTGTAAAGAGAAGGATGAGGTGAGACAGGAGGAAAGGGGGAATGAAAGAGAATTTGCCTCAATGGGACAGTATCAGTTTATCAGTTTTTTTTTCTACCTCACGTTTTAGGTCTCTAACTATCTAAGCGCGATGTTCAGTAGGATTAGCGCATCATTGCAATTGTGAGAATAATCAACATATAAGCTGTTACAATGTGCCTTATTGTGTCCTTATTTAGAAGTGTTGTGAATATGTAAACTGTTACAATGTGCCTTATTGTGTCCTTATTAAGATGTAATATGAAAAACGTTATTGAATTAAGTGACTACACATAGTATAGTGGCCAATCTACTGTGAAATAAGAAGCAATATTTGTAAACTGAAACATAAGAGTACACCACTTCCTAAAAGGGTGACTGAATATCTGATTGGAGCAGAGAAGCGCTAAGAGACATGGACACGCCTAAGTGCCAATAAGGGGCCAATAGGACTTGGCCCCAGCCAACCAACGGGAGAAGACTATACCCAAAAGGCGGCGGGTATAAAATATGTTGTAAACAAGAGATCGTGGCCGTTCTATGGATCTATGAGACAGAGTAACTACTTAAATGTGGTCTGTGGAACAGTGAAATGGGGCAGTCCTCAGCTGAGTACTTTTGTAATGCTCACCCATATCATCATCGAATAAATACAGTTAATATGAAAAGAAGTTCTCTCAAATAGATTTCTATGCGTCTCTATTTCTAAATAAAAGAACACGACACTATCCAAATTAACATTGAATTACTTCTGGTAAACAACTGTACATACCATTATTATGGAGGCCAAGATCCCCAAGTTCATCATTTCATTCCTACATTCAAGCAGTCTAAGCGATCCTGCTCTGACTGTGCTGAAGAGAGACGCGCTGTCCAACAAGCCCACTGCAGCTCAGTACTCAGCCGCGACCTGTCACTCTGTTTACCTAGGCTGATATGCATATGGATCAGGCTCAGTCACGAAATGTCTGACTTTCACCCTGACTTCAGACAGAGCCATATCTAATGTCTGTCTGAACTGCTTACATTTAGATATTAAGACTACATTTTACAGATATTACATTTTGCACACCAGAAAGAACCCAACACCTTTATACCCACACCCCACAGTCAAGAAATAACGCTTGGCGAGGAGTATGTAGAGCAGCTGATGGATCTCTGATAAAAGTTTGATGTGATTTTTACGCTTAGCCAAACACATTTAGCTGGAATGAGCTCATCACAACCACCTTTAAGTCTGCAACTGACAGCTCAGTGTCAACAATTGGACTGGCCTTGTTGTAAAATACGAGATGAGGTAGTCCACTGATATGTCCTTGTCCCATGAGTGTCAGTGTGCTATGTACAAGTGTGTCAGTAGGGCAAGTTGTTCCTCTACATTGTATTAATATGCCCTGGGAAACTGCCAGGTCTACATTTATTGTACTTGGCAGTCAAAGCTCATCCGATTCTAAACCTCAGCCCTTTCAGCAGCACTGAGGAGCAGTAGAGCTGTGTCCCCCTCTTGTGGTCACAAACTAACACGTCCACTACCCATCACTGCAAAATATAAGTCATAATCAATGACAGTGTCATCCGAGACCACCATCTGACCGTGGAATCTGTCAGCACTGCAGGGGAAGATGGTGAGACCATTCTGTAATTATGTCTAAATGAATGAAATAGGGCAAAAATGAAATTCATAAAGCCCATTTCACTATGGGAGCATTTTGGAATCCCCTCAGCGTCCTCTATGTTTTCTGGAGTCCAGTTTGGGAAACACTAATTCAGGCATTCAGACTTTTTTTCTTTTTTTATAGACGCCTTCAGATAATTATTTAAATACAGTTTCAGAACTTCAAAAGCAACTTGAGGTGAAGAGCTTTTGACAACAGCAGGGTTTTATAACAGCCCAGGCGCCGACAGCAACTGGAGACACGAGGGAACAAGACTCAAGTTTGAAGATGACTGTGTGATGTGTTGCTGCAGGGAAGCTGTTCACAGCGTCAGTGCACCCCGAAGGAGAACTACACGCCCAGCCTTTCTACATCATAGAGGATGCTATTATTCAAGAAATCATGCACACAGAGACACAATTATTATTATTATTATTATTATATATAATTATTACATTCAGCCAAAATGAAAGATGTCCTCATAAGGGAGTGAATAAAACACACCTTAGTCCTAAAACCATTCCTATAATGGATAATGCCTCAGCGTACAGTACAGAGAGAGAAAAAGAAAAGGCAAAACGCAATAGAATAGAAGAAAAACAAGGCAACAGCACACACACAGCTATACTTATTATGAAGAAAAGTATGTTGAAGAAAGAGAACATCCACATGGAAGAGCATTGCATTTAAGGAAAATAAAGTGGAGCGCTTTAGAGGTTGGAGGTAACCTGTTTCCCCTTGCGTCCAGTCTTTATGCTAAACTAGGCCCTGCGGCGGCTCATCACATACAGTACGTTCAAGCACTCAGTCCTGGTGAATTACTTTATAACGTGAAAGCTGTATTTGTACTGTCTCATTAGTACCTCCAAAAAGTGTTGAACAATTCCTTTAAGAAGAAGATGGCACTTTACTGTACGCAGATTGTTAATGAACTACTCTGCATGTCTGGCTGAGAAATGGGTTCTGAGAAAATCTGATCTGAAAAAGAAGCAAAGGGACAGTAAATGATTAATGTCTGAGATATACAATTAAAATAAATGCGAGTCTGGCCAGGTTTAGAATAATAAGAGTCATACAGAACTGATTCATGGTCCATTGTGGCGATAATTCAGCATATAGAGGAACAGGACACCTCCAGAGGCTCTCACTCACTCAGAGCCAGTGTGTAGTCAAGACCCAGCTTTCCCTCCTGAGTTACACTCACACTGAGAGGAAGAAACCTTCACCTGAGGCAACCTTGTCTCCTAAAAATTTGTTTCCCATTATTTTCACAACAACATTTTTTTTTTTTAGGTGACCAAGCTGCCTAAGGAACGAAAGGTCCAACGACCAGTGATTCATTGGGAACATCCAAAGGCATTCAGACGTAGGCCTACAGTTCAACAGCACAGGACAGGAGCATCATGCTGATGACAGCTGCATTTTAGGTGGAGGTGGGCCTATGTCAGACTCTGTATCAAATCAAATCAAGTTTATATATATAGTTACAAATAAACTAAGTTAGTTAGTTATATATTTTACTCTGTAAAAGATGTGGGGTTGACAAGACTCCAGGAAGTCACTCGCCTGGCCAAGAAATGCTTTTAACACGTACAACTCTGTCAAACCACAAACATGTGTGTACGGATTAAACAAACAAGATACATTGTGTTAAAAAGGAAGCTTTAGGGCTGTTGGCCAGTAGAATGTTTTTTTGTTTACATACACCCCCTTGCCTTAGGTAGTTAAACATGCCACCTTGCTGCAGTGATGTTCAGGTGTACTCCACAACATGACATTAATGTCAGGTGTGATTGCAGGTGAAAACATGCCACACTTCTGACTTCTGACTAGAGAGGGCAGTGAAACACTGCTTTACACACCGCTTTACAAAATAAAAGAAAGAAAGAAAGAAAGAACTCCTTTCAAAAGGAGACTGCACAACAAAGTAAGCTAAGCTAAGATAAAGAGATAAAATAGCATTAAGAAACAAAAGTCTCAAAAAAAAAAAAGAAAAGAGCAAAATACAGTCGGAAAAAAAGATAGAAGTGTAGGAGTGTACAGGCCAATGAGAGGGATCAACATCGCAGAGAGGAGGCTGGTGGAGGGGGAGAAGGCTGTGGTGTGAGGAGGAGACGGAGGATGGGCTCACCTCCTCCTCCTCCGAGTGTGTGACGTGTTGCAGCCGAGCGTGCAGCCTTCATTACGGGCCCATAATTAAAAGAAGACAAGAGTGGAAAAGTGCCTAATACTCCTGGCTGCGTTCCGGGAGGGCATCAAAGCCCGCCCAGACACGCTGCACACATGCACCCACTGCCGGCAGCACCAGCGGCCGCCTGCCGCTACACCCAAGCCTCCCCCGATGGCTGCGATTAGTATGAGGAGGAGGAGAAGCTGTAGGGAGGATG
This sequence comes from Bovichtus variegatus, assembly GCA_943593645.1. Lineage (NCBI taxonomy): Eukaryota > Metazoa > Chordata > Actinopteri > Perciformes > Bovichtidae > Bovichtus > Bovichtus variegatus. Next base: position 253,691 of record CALSCE010010897.1, on the reverse strand, counting down.
GGAGGAGATGAGAGGAGGGCGAGATAGAGGGACAAACACGGAGAGATAAGGGAGAGGGAGGACATCTCGCTGCTTAAAAATGGAGAATCAGAGACAGATTTGGCTTTTTATTGGAAGTTAAGACAACAAAAAATTCTCATAAAAATGAAAATAGAGTAGGCATGCATCCTAAATAGTTTAAAAAAAAAAAAAAAAAAAGGGTTCAGAAAGCTATTACATCACTTAATGAAATGCTCAGTTGCAGGATAAAAATTCTGCTTAAAACGTACAAATGTAACTAATAACTTTGTTCAATGAATAAAATGAAAATTCAAGTTTTGGTTACTTTATAAAATGGGTTTGATGATTTATCATATAATTTGTTGTAGTCTTTATTTGATGAGAACATTTGTGACTTCTGAGATGTTAAGCTACACCTGAAGGGGAAAAGTGCGCACGCACACGCACACACACACACACACACAGTTGACTTCCAGTAGAGGAAGAGGCAGGGCAATCTAATGTAAATAT
>CALSCE010010897.1:224360-250181 GCA_943593645.1 Bovichtus variegatus | reverse complement strand
TGTGTGTGTGTGTGTGTGTGTGTGTGTGTGTGTGTGTGTGTGTGTGTGCGTATATATATTTTTTTGTTTTTATTGGACAGATGATTAGGTTATGAAAGGATTATGTAAATAACACAATTTCCTTAAGCACATTTTCGAATGCAGACTTGGGTAAAAGACAAAATGGCCATCAGTCCCTCAATTGCGCACACATTTTTTATTTTTTTTTATATCTTAAATAGTACTATTCAAAATATGTTTTTATTTTCAGCCCGACCTCATGACTTCTTTGATGCTCAGACTATGGACGCCATCCGCCATCGAGCCATCTGCCTCAACCTGGCAACACACATCGAGAGCCTGGGCAACGGACACAGTGTGGTCTTTCACAGCACGGTGGGCACACACACACACACACAGACAGACAGACAGACAGACTAGCCAGTGCAGGAATTCATGTCACTCCGTGCTGCAAATAATTGTCTTATTTCAATGCCTTTGTGTATGTTCAGGTAATGGCCAGGAGGAAAGAGGACTCTGGGAAAGTGAAGGTCTTGTTACACTGGACACCTGAAGACATGTAAGTCCTGCTCTTCTCCTTCTCCTATCATTTTTCACTCCCTGTCTTCACTACCTCCTGCTGCTCTGCTCCCCTCACCCTCCCTTGGCAGTAAAAACAAAATAGCAGGTCACGTTGCATACAAATGAACATCAAAATACAACTTTTAAATCCTTTTTAAGACAGTCAGATTAGTAGCTGATTCTTGCCAATAATGTAATCCACAAATGTTTAGAATGTGTAAAGCTCTTAATTCTCGATCAATTCCACACCTGTAGCCATCGTACAACAGCAGGACTAAATGTGTTTCATCTGCAGTCTCTAATTCTACAGATGTACGTGTACTTACGTGTAAGTTATGCACGACTGCCACGGCGTAGGTTTTTCACTAATCATCTTGGGACACTGTACCAGAATTCAATGATAATTGACCATCTGTGCTTTTTGTGCACATTTATCAGCTGTTCAGACAGATTCCAAGTCTACACAGTGATGTTACTCGGAGTACTGCCACGTTTTTTCCTTTTAAGGAAATCTCCAAATCCTGTTTTATCTGATGTGTGCATATAAATTCATTAAAAAGTGTTTGACATATATGTACCACAGTAATTCTCATGTAATATTAATGTACAAGACTATTCTTTTTTTTGTCTTTTCTCTACCGTTTTGTCATTCAGAACATGCAGCCGATTTGCCGTTTAGTAATACTAATAATGCTCATAATCGGAAGTTTCTTTGTGATACCAGAGAACATAAATATACACATCAGAAGCATTAAAGTGATGATCTGCTCTGTCACCACAATTTGACTTCCATGATGGGCTGAAGGATCCAGAATGACATCATCAAAACTGTCAGACTGATGTTTTTTCTTACTACAGGAGTGGCATTATTTTGCCCATGTAAACGCAAGTGAAAGCAACTTTTGTAATCAAGTCTATTCGATTCGATAGTCAACAGACTGATTGTGAAACCATGAACTGTATGCATATAGACACTACCAGGAGTTTTAGTCTCTTATGAAATGTAAATGCAGCATTATCTGCCCTTGAGATGCTACATACTTTGTTCCGTATCCAGTAAGTGTAAATGTATTCTTCTTCACTGGCACAGACTGCCAGATGTGTGGGTGAATGAGAGTGACAGACTGCAGCAGAAGACCCAGGTGGTTCATCTGTCCAAGCTACCCACAGACACAGCTGTACTCCTGGACCCAAACATCTACAGGTGTGTATGCAAAGGATGGGTGTTGGTAGAGGCACCAGAAATACATATCTTAACCCTTTTATTTTTCCCACACAGGATGTTCTTCTAAACCCCTTGCAGAGGAACTCCACTGTCACTTCCTGCTAATCCAACCTCGAGGAGGAGATTGTCTCCTTTTCTCTTCGTCTCCATCTCTACGTACCTCCTCTCCCTTCCTCTCTCTCCCAGAGGATGCTGGGAGTTTAGTGACTTATTTGTCATGGCTGTCTTGAGGCCACCAATGTTTTCTGCATTAGGTGCTGAGTTTACAGAGGGCTTGTAGGGGGAGACGTTGCTTGATTTAGGTAACACAACTAGACTGAACTAACTGTAGGCAGACACGTGTAGAGAGAAGCTGTCTTTGTAAATACTTGAGATTTGTAATATATTTTTATACTTTGAATTTTTTACTGTTTTGTAGATAGATGTTTTTTTTTTCTGCCAAACATTTTAAAATAGATGTTTTAAAACTGATGATATTGGTCATGTGCATATAGCTGGCATTGCTCTGGTTTGATGTCATTAAACTTTTCCAACCTCCACTCAGCCTGAAGTCTTTACCTGCCAGCTAGAGTGGTTATTACGGCAACAATCGGCATGTTTTTCAATACATCGTGAGAACACTATTTAAAATGGCGCCACTGTTCTTCCATAAGAAATATATTGTGGTCGTGAGTAGCCTGCAATGTAAAACAAACACACTTTGATTTTAATTTGATTAAAGAATGTGCAACTGAGTGTAACAATGTGAATCAGACAGGTTGTCTGTGTGTAGGCTATATTGTAGGCCCATTCAAACATGGATTGAACTAAATTAGAAAGATGCTCAACAAAATATATAATAAGGGCTACAATAAAATAAAAAAAGATCAAATTCAAAATGTTGAATGGCACACAGGTGATGGGTTCTTACGAAGTGCATTAGGCCACATGAAAAATGTATTTGAGGTTGAAGTCAGAATTCTCTGAATAAAATTCTGACTGTGAACTCAGAATTGTGAGTATAAGATTTTGATTGAAAATAATTCTGAGAATTAAGTCGGAATACCTTTTATTCGCATAACTCACATGTGGCTCTGTCTTACATGGAGCCTCCCTTCAGAAGCCGCAGAGGGCCGTGCGCTTGGTAGAGACTATAGACTTGATGTTAAAGATGCACTATAAGTAATTGGTTTCTCCTGAGGTCAAATAAATGCTGTGCAAAATAAAAATAAATCCTGTCTTAAATGTTTATTGTAGAAACATTGTCTACATCGACATGCATCTTGCAATTGCTTATTTTTTTAAATCGACAATATATAGTGTATGCTGTTGCAATCGTATTTGGTAACTAAACTTAACTATTATGGCGCATTTCTTATTTTTTATGTCTAAACGTGCTCGTGTAGAAAGAATATAATTATAATATTGAGGCCAAACGATATCGCACAAATCCCTGACGTCATATTTAGTGGCCGGAAGACGTTGTGTCCGCAGAGAAGAATGGCTGGGCTGCTGAAAAAGGTACGACTGGAGGTCATGTTTTAGTTTTAGTGATAGAAATAAGCGCGGTAAATAATACATTTCTAACTAAGTCATTATTGTTCACGATCCACAGGCTGACAGTGTACTTACGTGGTTGATTTACATAGGCACAGTATGCCGTTAAAACGAGAAGCTACGGTGTGTAAGTTAGCTAGCTTAGCTGTGTGTTTGTGGTGACGTTAAAGGTTGCCCAATGTAAAAACAAACACGGCTATTTATTTATTATACTATACCTAAGGGTTTTGCTACATACTACATTTACACGGTAGTATTCATACTAACGTTGTGTACGTTAATATGGTTGGTGAAAGCAGTAATTGTTATTGTTATCTAACTACAGTGGCCTTCCATTCTGCTGTTATACATGTGTGTCTCCTGTATTACCCTCCATTCGGGTCACAGAGGTTGACATCGGTTCCCAGAATGTCGGTAGTGTCTAGATCTAAAAACTAGATTATTATCATACACTTATTATAAATGGAGAATAAAACCTTGAATCTTAACTGAGCTGGTTGTTCCTGAAGCATCCACCCAATCAAAGTGTCCCCAACACCAGGATTAGGTGAGGCCTGATCATATATGTGCCGTTTTTCATAGCAGATGGCAATGATATGTGCTCACATATCATTGCCACCATGGCACACATAAACTGAAGGCAGACAGTCATTAATTATATCGATTATGCTTTTGTCTGTGGCAAGAAGGTCCTGTTGATTTAACTTTTTAAAGCATGTCCACTGTTGTTGAAGTGTTGATAGGGCAGCACAACCAGATCACTGTCCTGCTGTTATTTTGGAGAATATTGTAAATGATAGAATTTATTACAGATGGAAACAAGTTAAACTGAGCTTTACATACTCATTCTCTGTATGTACCATATATGTCATATTCAGGGTATAGTACTGCTGTAAGACTAATGTCTAATGTTGAAGTTACAATTCTGATTAATTATACCATGATTGATTGATTGATAGCTTTTACAACGGTTTAGCTTTGTGTGTTTACAGCAGTGAATGCTATATATGAGGTTCTTCTTTTCCTGTTGCTAAAAAATAAGGATTGTGTATGGTCAGAATAAAGTTTAAAGTACAAGCTTAAGTGACTCATACATAACAAGTTTCTCTTCTGCTGTTCTCTTCCAGACGACCGGCCTGGTCGGCCTGGCAGTGTCCCACAATCCACATGAGGTGAGCAGCTGACAGTGAACGAAGCACACAGACGTCCAATGCTCTTCAGTGTCATCACACTGCAGACTTATAACTGACGAGCCATAATCACACCACGCCACAAAATAACGTTAATCATCAACATACTCCAGCCGTCACTGTTTATCACTAGAGAGGATTTAGTAGCTTTTGTTCAGAGTGCTCTGTTCTTCTCTCAGCGTCTGAGGATTCTGTACTCGAAGATCCTGGCGTCACTGCAGACCATGCCGCAGGACGCAGCCTACAGGAAGTACACAGAGCAGCTGGTCAGCGAGAGGTTCAACCATGTCAAAACGGTAAGTGAATAAATACTCTGCGGATGGGGCAGGGGCCTATATTACGAAGCAAGGTTAACTTGGGGTGTTTTCACACCTAACCTGTTTGGTACAGGTAAAACAAACTCTGGTCCGTTAGCCTGGATACGTTTTGTTTGGGCTGGTGTGAAAGCTGTTAATTGAGCCCTGTTGAGGACCTAAAAAGGGTCTTGGCCCGCTTCCAAGCGCACTCTGGTGGAATCATTACCTGTTAGTCATTACTCCTAAAATGCAGTTGATTAGCAGTCTAATACAAATTATGCTTATAGCTTTTTCATCGTAAGCTCTTTGTGACACTAAAGAACATACCATATAAGCATATAACTGCTCCATAAACATCTGTCAGTCACCAGAATTTGATTTCCCCATGTTGGCCATGATGCAGGATGACATCATCAAAGCTTTCCAATCATGTCAGCACCCTTTTAATATAGCCATATTTTGAATTCTTTAAATTCTTTACCTGGGCATGCCCTCTATAATTTGAGGCCGTTAATGACCCGATTTTTGAGCCTCACTGGGCCGACTAATTTTTAGAATTGGACTGAACTTCAGCTTCATGGGTCGTGGTTTGCTGTGCAGTGTACAGGGGGGGACCAAGGACCGATCATGACCCGGTCAACAGGCTCTTGCACAGTTGAAGCAGAGCCACGATTGGATTCCCACTTACTCACCAATAGTTAACAACGTAATGTACAATCTGTACCACAAAACATAGCTATCTTACCTCCAGTTCTCTCTGCAAAATAGACAAGCCATACTGTTCACACCTTCCTAGCAAGTGCAGCATGGTATTTTTTTATTAGTTCTAACACATAGGATGTACTTGGTCATGCTGGATTGATTGTGTGTGTTTGAGGTACTGGTGTGTTCATATGATTAAGATGAAAGTATGTCTCTCTCTCTCTTCATAGGAGCCTGATGTTGATAAGCTGGAGAAGAAGATAAACTGTGGGCAGATTGAAGAAGTTATTTTCCAGGTAGATCGCTGATCTGTCTTCACATACTTTGGCATTCACACACACCGGGGGCCAGGGAAACACCATGTACTGTACTGACCTGTGTATAGATGGATGACAATAACGTCTCTCATCTTGAAGGGTTGTTTGTCTTCTGATCACGTCATGCCCATTAAAATTAGTAATGTCACGATACGAGAAATTTTGTAGCCAGTGAAGTTCCACTATTCTTGATACCAGTTCGATACCACATCCCATGTACTGGTTAAACAAGTTGTATATATTCTATTCTATATTGCTGTTAGATTCTTGCCAAAAACGTATGTTTTACAAGACTACATTTGAGCCTATCATGATAACTTTATAATTTACCTTCACCATATATACATTTTTATCGAATAGAGCATAAATAAACCATGATGCAACTCTATGGAACCTTGCAACTGCTAACGTTAACAAGCACTCCTCATGCCGATTTTAACACAGTTTACTGCTTCACAAACACATTTTATATTGTCCTTACGGTACTACCAGGCACAATGGTACTTACGTTTACTTAAAGTATCGATTGTCGTTACATCCCTAGTTAAGATTGTTTTACATCACCCAGCTCTCGAGAACAGATAACAGTCCTTGATGGGATGTGTGTCCACCATTTCCCTTGGTTTCAATTTCTTTTCATCCATTTCAATTTGCTACAAACTTTTAGAAATGAATGTGGTTGGAGAATTTGAGGAGACTGTTTAGTGACTCGGGCTGAAACTACCACTCATTTTCATTATCGATTTAATCGCTTGGTGTCAGAAAATAGTGAGAAATTTCCATCCCAGTTTCTCAAAGCCCTGGGCCAGTTTCACCATGAAACTTTAAATGTCCTGTTTTGTCTGTCCAAAACCCAAAGAAACAACATTTTCTAACATTTTTAGCATAAAAATGTACTTTCGCGATTAATTATCAAACATAGTTGGCGAAAGTTTTTTGTCAATCTAATCGTTTCTGCTCTAATAGTGACACATCTCTGCTCAGAGTCTTTTGTGTAGTAGTCAGCCAGTATGTGCTCCTCATCATCATGCCAAAACCATTTTCTTGTAGTCTTTGATGGATTTACTAATCTTGAGCTCTGCTTCTCAGCTGTAGTTGTGGTACAAGACACGGCAGTGTTACAAGCATTCTTGTCCTCAGTACTGCCAATTCCATCTAAACATTTGCATGTTAAACAACACAATGTTCATCTTTATACTAGATGCTCTCTGGCCTCTAGTATAAAGTACTGGGAAGGTAAACCTAGCTGTAGTGAACCACAATGGTTGGTAATTGGCTGTATGCTTTAAACTAAGGAATAGTTTGACACAGTACAGAAATGTAAAACATAAATAGTTTTTTTTTTGTGTTAATTAGTGAGCTTTAGTGCTGGTAGGTGAGACAAACAAGCTAGCTGTCTGCTAGCACGAGAATAACTCATTTGTCCCTGCTGCCATGTTTCTTTAAATAACTTAATGTGATCTTTATATTGTATGCATTGTTTGTCTGATGTGGTGGCTGTACAACAAATTGGAAAAATAAAGATACCCTCGATCCTTGCTTAGCTAAGATCTTCCAGGCCTTCCAGTTTATTGAAGGTTTTGTGCGTCCTGTGTGCAGGCGGAGTGTGAGCTGTCTCTATCCAGGAAGATGTCGGAGTGGAAACCATGGGAGCCCCTAGTAGAAGAGCCTCCTCCCAACCAGTGGAAATGGCCCATCTGAATTACCTCTGTATACTGCTCGTCATATGTGTTTGAGATCCATACTCCTGCTTCTAATGAAGTTCTGTACAAATAAAAGCCCTGCAAACATTTCCCCATTTATTCTCAAGAGTCATTGATGAACTTGACACAACTCTGTATATACACCATTACATGAGTCAATTACCTCTTTTACAGCTGAATTCAAATCACTGGACTATAGATTAAGAAAAACAATAATACTTCAGTACTGTGGAAAATATACCCACATTTATCTCTGTGAGGATCACAAAGCCCTTCAGATGCACAGCAAAAAGTGTTTAATCCATTCCCAGTGGTTTGGATTCAGCTTTCCACAGAGATCATACCACCTGGGTGATATTAACATTAATATTACATTACATTTTTAGAGCTGTATAATTGAAACAATTCTGGAACTTTGTGAGTTGGTTTTATAACAATGAACAAGTGTTACGATATTCAGCTTTGGTCACACAATATAAATCCAGGTAAAGAGGTGAATCCAAATGCAAAGTGCCACGGTTGGTGTGGTAAATATCAAATATCCATGTATCCCCTCAACAAAGTCCCTTGATTAAGTCAGAATTGTAAAAGTAAAAAAGACTACTTTTTAGCTGGAATACAGCCGCTATAGTCATAAATAATAAAGGAGGCATTATGTACTATGCATAGCACTAAACCTGATTCCAACAAACATCCTTTCCCTACTACGTGCTGTAGTGTAGTCAGACTGACAAGCTCCGACAGTGCTCAGATACTATTGACACCTACAACTGTCATCGTCTTCAGCCACTGGTGGCTCTCTGTAACAGCTGGAGCATGATGGGATAGATGGGAGCAAACTCCTTCCCCTGCCGAGCCCTCACCGACTGCACATAGGCCTCCAGAGCGCCCCTTAAAGGAGAACAGAGAAGAAACAGTACAGTTACACCTGATGATTATCAACAGTTTTCATCTAGTAATAACTTCAGCAGATATGTTTTCAATGGACAGCATGCTTTTACATGGGAGTGATTGTATCCTGTAGATTATGGCGGTGTGGTGCGTGTGGGGAAGTGCTCAGGTGGACCACTTTAACATATATTATATATTAACATATACGCCTCTAAAAAGAGGAGGATTTGAGGAACTAATAATCAAATCCTTCCAAATGTCTTTGAAGTAAGTGATGCACTATAAACAGTGGACCAGATTTAAAAGTAGTTGCTCAACCACCGCTGTTCTTGTATATGGCAGACCATATAGTTGAAGAAGTATTAAGATCTTTAACTTAAGTAAAACAAACAATATCTCAATAAAAAAAAAATACTCCATACGAAGTTTGAGTCCTGCCATCATAATTTTACTTAAGTATAAATAAAGAAGTATTATCAGCTAAATGTACTGAAATGACTCATTGACAGTAGAACGTTATTGAAATATTGTTACTGATGCATTTAACATTTAAGCAGCATTTTAATGTTGTGCTGTGACAATGCTAGTAAAGTAAGTAAAATGTATTTTCCATGACTCTAGGTAAATGCTGTCAGGTCAGTATGTTGACGGTAACATGTAGATGTGTGGCCATGTGTGCATTCAATAACCCAACTGTGATTCAAATTTAAATCCACTCATTAAAATATACAGCAAGCTTCAAGTCTACAAGTCAATGTTCATAGTGTACTGACATGATGGAAACCAATCTAAATGCTATACTTAGAAAATATATTTGTATTTACAGTTTTTAATTTTTTTTACATATGCTAACTAACTTTTTTCTTTACCGAGTTCACTTTTTCAAAACTGTTCACACAGTCAGCACAGGTCAATGTGGGCTAAACTGGGGACTATTGCTTTCACACAAAATGCATGAAATGACTAAATCTTTCAAATTGAATAAACTGTTTTCTCACTCAAACTCCACCACCACGCTGCACTGTTTTTATTTCTGTAGCTGTCCTAACCATGTGAATATGTAAAGTTCTGTATAGCATTACTGAAATTACTTTTATTTTAGGTTTTATTTTGTGTACTTACTCTATGGAAAAAAAGGCAGAAAAAAACTTCGGAAATATACTGCAGCATTTCTGAGATATCACAATCAATCCAAGAGGCCTCATTTTTGTTTATGCAAAACAAATGTATACGTATATATTAGTACTTTTACAAAGACTAATTCAACCTGTTAGTGATTTTTATGGTCATTATATGTATGACAAAGTGTTACTGATGGCAGACTAATGTTGTCAGTGATCCTGACACGTGTATGAAGGGTTTCGTTCAGTGCATTTTGGACGTGAGATTAACTGCTGTGCTGAGCTTCAAGTCGGTAAAGAGAACAGTCTGAAAAATGTTTTAAAAATGTACCCGTATAGAGAAATGCAATTGTAAAAAAAACTGCAAAACTTAGACAGAGACAACCTTCAGACGAGCAACACACAGTTCACCAGTAGAGGCTGATCATTCACCACAGTTAAAATAAATCCCAGTGTATATCGTTCATCATGTTCTCTGAGGTAATATTGTTTAAGAAGGCCTGTTTACAAGATGAAGAAAGTCCTCTCATTCGGTTTTGTTCCCCATAACAAGTGTTATTGATGGGATGGCTTGGTCTTTATTCATGTGTGTGTTACATTTAATGCTGACATTTAAAACCTAAATCAGCATTCGAATCCTCCGCAGCTTTTTATTTTAATTTTTGCATGTCTATTCATTGTGTTTGAAGCCAGTATTTCGGCACAGTTGCAGATAAAGATTATACTGTTTGTAGAAATAGATTGGAATTGCGCAGGAATTGTTTCCACCTTGTTTGATCCAAACAACTGCAGAGTGTTGTGAAGTCCAAAAGTTACAATGTACTGAAAAAAAGATAGATGTAATAATTTCCAGAATTCACATGTTTTTATCTAGCCAAATATTCTGCTCTGCATTTGTTGGTGTTTAGCCTTTCAAAAGTAAAATTTTTACTGTAGTCAAAAAACTGTTTGCTATCCCACTTGATGAACACTAAGGGAGACATGCACCTGTTTTAACGGGGCGGTCTAGCACCATCAATTCAATTTATATAAACACAATAATAAAAATGTATTTTGGCACCAACCCTATTATAGTAAATGACTATAGTCTAAAGTCGTTAGAAGAAAAAAAATATCATGATGCATCTGCATTCGCTTGGCGCATCCATAAAAACTGTAGAAGAAATTGCCACTTTAGAAGCTTTTTAACATTGCACTTGATCCCACAAAAGTGCAGGGACAGTCATTCAAATTGAGGATGTTGTTGTTTTAATTTTTTAGGGGGGTGACGTCACAAAATATGACAGACATTCGAAGCTTCATTCGAAAACCTCAATAGAAGCTTTTAATGTTAAAAAAAGAAAAGCAAATGAAAATAAAACGTTACCTGATGAGAGTGAGTCTGTCTCTCTCAGAGGGATGATCATCCAGCCACTGGGAGTACCGGGCGATGGACCACTCTGCTCTCTGTGGAGGAGAACAGTCCTTTAGGTTGTATAGTGATATTCACTGCAAAGCACTATTGTGGTGAGGACAAATCTGCATTGTGAGGACATTTTGGTCAGTCAAAGGACTGTTGGAAAGTTAGGACTTGGTTTTAAGGTTCAGGTTAGAATGAAATTTAGGTTAGAGTTGGAGTTAGGCATTTAGTTGTTAGGATTAGGGGCTAGGGAATGAGGGTCCTCACAAGTATAAAAAGACAAACGTGTGTGTGTGTGTGTGTGTGTGTGTGTGTGTGTGTACAGGCCTGGTGAGGGGACTTGAGCTCAGATGGGGCTCTGGTGAACAAGAAGTGCAGCAGGGTGCTGTAGGGGAACAGGTCACCCACAGCTGGACTGCTGGCTATCAGCTCGCTGGTCTGAAACAGCAGTGGCCTGGAACACATCAGTCAGGATTAATCTTTCCATGTCTCGTCCCATTAACTACAAATCATGTAGAATGCAGAATACTGGAACAGGTTTCGATTTCAAAATATCTGGGGCCCATTTATAAATTACACTATTGTTGTTGCTGATTATTTGGATATTGTAAATACGCCTATTATTATTATTATTATTATTATTATTATGATTATTATTATTATTATTTTATCATTCATGTAATGGAAGTTCATTTTATGTATTTATTTTTATCACTTTAATATTGTATGTATATGATATGTATAGGTTTACATTATTGTAATACCGGATATCTGTAATTATACATACATAATGTTTCTTTATAATTGATAATGTTGAAAACTCACTTAACATATTGTAGAAAAAAACAGCCATTGGTTTCAGTCCATTTCAGTATGTTATAAAAATCATAACAACAGTTTTCATCCCATTTAGCTTATCACCATCAGGGATTGATTCAGTTGCAAGTACAGATCATTTTCAAAACCTCTCCTCGATGCTGCCTTGAGCAAACTCTGACATTGGATTTGAGAGTCAGCTACAGAACAGCAACCTTATTAATGGAAAGAAGAAGACTTTGATTGCAATTTGCAACATGCAATTACCTCAGATGAAAGAGCTTCCTCGAGTACACCAACACATTCCTGCCACTAACTCTATTACATTGTGACTAGTGTAAAGGTGTCTCAGTGTTTTGTGAAGCATTACTTGTCAGAAGCATGTTTCAAGTTGATTTTATAGTGGTTTCCATTCATTCCACTATACAGTACAGATTATAGTATACACTACACACAAGCATATACATGTGCATACACACCTGAAGGAGCGCAGCATCCTGTAAGGTTTCCCCAGATCAGACACTCTCCTGCACAGAGGAGCTACTGCCATCTCCATCTGACACACGAACAGCAAATAAACATTAACATACAAACAGAGATGTACAGTTCAGTCTGGTGAATGACCTTGGCATTGTTGAATAACAGCCTAGAATCAGCCTGGAACAGTCTGAAAACATCTGCCTCAGAAAGGTATCCCTCACCTGTGCAAAGTCAGCCGCCAACCTCATCTTGCCACCCTCTCCCAGCGGCCGCAGCAGGCTGGTGTGGCGGATGAACAGCTCAATGGCCCTATGAGCGATGGACTCGGTGCTCTCATAGATGAAGTCCACACACTGGAAGTGTCTGAAGTAGTCAGCCATCACTCTGGAGATGAAGCCCTGCAGCTCCTTCATGTAGAGGGAGCACGGAACATCTGGCTTATCAGGGCTGGACAAAGGCCTGCAACCACACACATACACATTTTAACAATTTATTTATGTCTGCATAGAGTGTGTTCTAGGCAGCCAAATATGAAAACAAGTAGTCTGCACCTATAACCAATTTCTGAGACGGTATTTAGAAGTGGTTGGTATTTAATGACCTTGGTCATAAAGGCTTCCTCTAGGCTAGAGTCAAAGGTCTCTTCTAAAATAAACACTTTTCTGGACTCTGGAGTGGAAAATGGCTTGATATGACCTTTACTATGAGACCTGTCGTAATGACTCCATAACACGTAATGACAGAGTCATTACATGTTATGTACATTCCTTTGTAAGCATAAGTCATTCAAGATGTGCGACATTGTTTCATTGATCTTTTCTGTGGTGTGATGCAAACAATGAGGAGCCTGAGTAGTTTTGTTGTTGACTAGCAGTCTGAGGTTTGTCAGTCAACAGCAAAACCTGGGACATCGGAAAGGGATACCCCCAGGAACTAAATTGAGTATTAGTTCCTCCAGTCCAAACACAGGTGAGTTCCTGAAATGATTCCTGGGTCCCTGGAAAAGTTCCTGCTGTGGAAACAGGCTAAATGTTGCTTACCCTGAAAAGTCTTCTTGGTGTAGCGTGATGATGATGGCCTCTATGGAGTCACTCACTGACTGCAGCAGAGGCTGCACTGCACTGCTCATCAGGATCTGCACTCCCTGAATTAAAAAAAGAGGTAAAGAAACAAAGTGAGTCCTCTGATGTAACATTGTGTAAAGAATGGACAGTGGAAATAATAAGTACAGAATTAAGGGCAAACCAAAATCTGAATCAAAACCTGTAAGCAGCTACTGAGCATCCACAAAAAACAAATCTCATCTCCACCAACTAAAATGCAGTGTCCGATCCTTTAGATTGTGTATGACAGGAAATTAATCCCTTATGGGCTGCAGACAGATTCCCATCAAGAGAACTTCTCCTTTGCAGGCCAATATAACCTGCCGCAACAGATGGTTTGTTACACAGAACTATCCGTCATTGGAAAGTGTTTGGAAAAGGGCAGGCGCTTTCAAGAACATTTTTTGGCAGGTGATTGGATGAACCATCTGTCTATCACCGTCTATAACAGCATCATTTCAACCAATCAGATCAACAGCGGCAGCTTCAGTGCCGTTCTTTGCCACCTAAACTCATAGCTGCCAGGATGCTGACGGACATAACCGCATTACTTGAAGCCGTGCAAGGTAAAGTCCGATATGCGTAGGTGTAGAAAAATAATATGTGTATAGGTTATTGCAGAGCAGATTTCTTCAAAATGAACCCACATTTTTATTAAAAAGACTAAGACCAAATCAAAATCAGGTGCCTTAAACAAACACCAGATTTTATTTTCATTAAAGCTCTTGCACACTTAATATAGGGCTCCACTGAGAATATAATCTACTGTGGAAATCCTGACAAAAAGCTCCATTTCAACAATATACTCGAGAAGGCGTTGTTCCCAGTGATTATGTTTCAGTACACAGTTCAGCACAGAATAATATAGTTCTTCTACTAATGAAAGTGTGCCTTGGAAGATTTGCTTTAAAGTAGCATTCATGATAAATACAAAAAATACTAAACTAGTTTGCCTACCAGAGAATGAGAGTATTAAATAAATTAAACATTAAATAGAAGATAAGAAGATGCAGTGATACCTCCAAATTAGAAGAGACGGCCTCTGCAGCAGCTGGTGGGCACGACCCCGATCCTGATACAATCTGCAAATACAAATCACAGGAAGTCAAAGGTTAACAGGAAAATAAAGCAAAACATAATGATAAATTTCATTTGTATAGCACCTTTATGCATATAAAAAGCAGTTTAAAGTACTCTACATCAAATTGTATAAAATGTATAAAACAAGAAAGAGAAGAGGGGGAGAGGACACAGAATGATGGAAACTACAGAGAGTAGGCCAGTTTGAACAAGTGAGTTTTGAGGTGGGACTTGAATGTTGTAACAGTTTCAGACTGTCGGATGTGTGGAGGGACAGAGTTCCAGAGCCTAGGACCAGTGCAGCTGAAGGCCCTAGCACCCATGGTGCTGAGGCATGATGTGGGGATTGTCAGTAGACCAGCTGAGGATGAGAGGAGGGAGTGGGAGGGGGTATACTCTTGAAGGAAGTCAGATATGTAGGTGGGGGCGAGTTTGTGGAGGGCTTTGTAGGTGAGCAGAAGGTTTTTGTAGTTGATCCGGGATTGAACAGGGAGTGAAGTGAAGTTTCAGGAGAATGGGGGTGATGCGTTCAGAGGATTTGGTGCGGGTCGTGATCCGGGCAGCAGCGTTTTGGATGATTTGAAGTCGGTTGAGCAATTTGGTGGGAACAGCATTGCAGTAGTCGATCCGTGATGTGACAAATGCATGGACCAAGACTTCTGTACTGGATTGGAACAGGGACGGGCGGAGTCTGGAGATGTTGCGAAGGTGGAGAAAAGCAGTGCGGGTGATGTTCTTTATATGGGGTGCAAAGGAGAGGGTGCTGTTCAGAGTGACACCAAGACTCTTGACTTGACTGGAGAACGGTACGGAGAAGCCATCAATGATGAAGTTTGGGGCGATGGAGGTTTTTGCTTTGGATAAAGTGCTTTTGGAGCCGATGAGAAGGGCCTCAGTTTTGTCACCATTAAGCTCCAAGGAGTCCCTGGTCATCCAGCTCCGAACGTCTTGTAGGCAGGTGGTGAGGGAAGTGAAATATAGATCTGAGTGTCATCGGCATAACAGTGAAAGTAGACATTGTGGTGGCGAAAGATTGTGCCAAGGGGAAGGAGGTAGATGATGAACAGTAGTTGACCTAGTACTGACCCCTGGGGGACACCCCGTGAGACAGGAGAACACCTGTGACCTATGGTTGCTCAGTTGCACATATTGTTGTCTGTCATAGAGATAAAATGAAAACCATGAAAGTGCTACACCAGAGATCCCAATGTCAGCCAGGCGCTGGATGAGTGTTAGCTGGGAGATGGTGTCAAAGGCAGTGGTGAGGTCAAGGAGGATAAGGATGGTGAGCAGTCCAGAGTCCGCTGCACGGAGGAGGTCGTTGGTGAGTTTAGCCAAGGCTGTTTCAGTACTGTGGTTGGGGCGGAAACCCGATTGAAAAGGTTCATGGAGGTTGTTTGTGTCGAGGTGGGACTGAAGTTGAGCAGCAACGACTGTCTCAAGGGTTTTGGAGATGAAGGAGAGGCTGGAGATGGGCCGGTAATGGTTTAGGTCAGCTGGGTCAGCACCAGGCTTTTTGATAACGGGCATAATTGCAGCTGTTTTGAGGGAGGGGGTTACACATCCAGTGGTGAGGGAGGAGTTAATGATTATTGTGATCATGGGGGAGATGGAGGGCAGACAGGCTTTGATGAGGATAGTGGGGAGGGGGGTCGAGCTGAAAGGTAGGGGGTTTGGATTAGATTCTGTTGCTAGTGAGAATTTGGAGAGGGTGCTGGTAAATGCTTGGCTGGTGGTAACCATCCAGGGTGTATCACTTGGGGAAGTGCAGGATGCCAGCTGATGGTGGATGGTGTTGATTTTGGTGTCAAAGAATTGCAGGAAGTCGTTGCAGTGGTCGGTGGAGACATCTGGAGGGAGAGTTGTAGCAGGCTGAAGTAGGTGGTTGACCGTTGAGAAGAGGGTTCTAGTGTTATTTTTACCAGTGTTGATGAAGTTGGAGTAGTAGGAGGATTTTGCAGTGGAGAGAGCATTCTTGTAGAGGTGTAGGTGTTCGGTGTAAAGTTGGATGTGCACTGATAGTCCAGTCTTTTTGCACAGCCGCTCGAGTCGACGACCAGTGGTTTTTAGTTGTCGAAGGTCTGCAGTGAACCAGGGAGCAGTGTGGGCAAAGGAGACTGTGCGAATTTTGAGGGGGGACTGAGCATCCAGGGAAGAGGAGAGACAGTCATTGTAGTGACTCACCAGTTCAGCAGGGGAGAAGGATCGGGGAGGAGTGGGCGAGGAGGGGTGATGGGGTTGATGTGTTTAATGTTTCTGAAGGAGATGGTCCGCTGCTTTTTTATGGTGGATAGGGGGAGTTGACCTTAAAGGACACAACTTTATGGTCAGAGATGGGGAGCTCCGCAACAGTGATGTTAGAGGGAGTAAATCAAGTTTATTTCAAGTTTCATCTGCCGCACTAATCTTATTTCAAGTAAGACCAGTGCAGCAGATTAAATCCAGTATATGACCTTTGTTATGCGTTGGGAAGTAGACATGCTGTGTGATACAAAGACATTCAAGAAGTGCAGTGAAGTCAGTGGCAAGAATACTGGAAGGGTCGTCGATATGGACGTCGTTAAAGTCCCGCATGAGGATGACAGTGGGGGACATCGCACAGACAGATGTTAAAAGTTCTGATCGTTCAGTGAGAAAAACAGCAGAGGTTTTAGGAGGTCTGTAGATGGAAACAATAATGATGGGTGCAGAGCCAGTAAGTTTCACAGCTAGGCATTCAAAAGAGGAATGATGGGGTACGGTGATAGTATTGACTTTAATTGACTTTAACTTTCACAATAGAGCACAGCAAGACCACCCCCTCTCACGGTAACACAGGATTTACTGAAGAAGGTGAAGCCAGATGGGACAGCTTCATTAAGGTGGGAGAAGTCATTTGGCTGTTGCCAGGTCTCAGTGAGGCACAAGAAGTCAAGCTTTTTTTCAATGATGAACTCATGAACCAGTAAGGCCTTGCTGGTGAGAGATCTTATATTGAAAAGAGCCAGTTTTAAACAGTCGAGTGGCGCATAGGTGGCCGCTTTTTGAAGGGTCGATAACACTCTGTAATTGATAGTACAGGTGGTGCGAGGGGGGCGGGGCTCAGTGGACCAGAAAGAGCGAATGTTTGTGTTGCTGCTGTATTTGGTGTACTGAAAGTTCTGACGTAATCCACGATGTACATATCTGGGTCGTTTGAGGACAGCAGCTCCGTCACAGAGTATTTCAGCGGCGGGGCGGTGCTTGCGACGGGGAAACACAGAGCAATCCATATGAAAAGTTTGATGATCCCCTGGTGTAGGGGGTCAGTAACAGTGTAATCCAGCAGTTCTATAGTCCAGGAGATGACGGGGAAGCTATGAAACCAGCCGGGGGGGGGTCGAGTGTGTTAGCTGTAGCCACAGACTGCAGGCTACACCCAGGCGCGGAGACCCGGGCCTAGCAGCAGGTTAGCCGGTGGGCACGGATAATGCACTGTGACGGGCAGCCTCCGTGTTAGCGATAAACCACAGGGACACCCTCAAGCCACGAAGAGCAGGCAGGATAGTCAGCAAAACAGCCTCAGTCAGGCGTGTGTAACAAGGGACGGCAAGTATTTTATATCTTAGATTTAGAACTCAAAGGGCAGGCTGTTCCACAGCTTTGGTCAATAGTAACAAAATACTTCTGTTTCTTAAAAGTTGGTACATTTAACGCTGTAGAACTAGATGACCTGTGGCAAAGGTTGGAATGACCTAAGGCGAGACAGTAATCTGTATATGGAGGTGCTAAACCATTCAAAGCTGCGTAAACTAGTAATAATTAAATCAATAGAGAAGAGAGAAGAAAGGACACCAATGCAAAGATGCAAAAAAAGACTTGTTTTTGTTAAAGATCCCATATTGTAAGTGATTTTTTGATTTAGATTTTCAATAAGCAAAGACATTATCATTTCAGCAGCATACTAGGGATTACAACTTGTGATACATTGGCTCCTACTGCTTCAATTTTGATTCAATTCAATTTGGTCAAACATTCAAATTACAATATCATTTAAGAAGCATGTATAATGAAAAAAATAACCAAGTATGGCACACTGTGGAACACCACAGTAGAGGAGCTTGATAGCTGAAGGTTCTGGCTCCCATTGTACTTTTAGAGACTCTAGGAACCTCAAGTAACCCTGCACTCTGGGAGCGCAATGCTCTAGTTGGGTTATAAGGTAGTATGAGATCTTTAAGATAAACTGGAGCCTGACCATTAATTGCTTTGTAGGTCAGGAGTGTATTGGCACGTGCCGCAGCATTTTGAATCAACTGAAGAGTCTTAAGGGATTTTTTGGGACAACCAGATAATAAGGAGTTGCAGTAATCCAGCCTTGAAGTAACAAATACATGGACTAGTTTTTCTGCATTGTTTTGAGACAGGATGTGCCTTATTTTTGCAATGACTCCATGACTGACTTTGGTTTGCATGGAGGATTCATCGTTAACACGTACAAACGGAGATCGCTCAGATAAAAAGGACTTAAACCAGCTCAGTGCGGTTCCTGCTATGCCAATGAAATGTTCCAGTCTCTCTGCAGCAGAATGTCATGATCAACAGTGTCAAAAGCAGCACTGAGGTCTAACAAGACAAGAACAGAGACAAGTCCTTTGTCTGATGCCAGTAGAAGGTCATTGGTAACTTTCACCAGTGCCGGCTGTGCTATGATGAACTCTAAATCCAGATTGAAAAACCTCAAATAAACTATTGTTATGTAAAAAAATTCACATAACTGTTTTGCGACTGCTTTCCCAAGGGTCTTAGAGAGAAAGGGAAGGTTAGATATCGGCCTATATTTGGCTAAAACCTCTGGATCAAGACTGGGCTTTTTAAGAAGAGGTTTTATTACAGCTACTTTAAAGGATTGTGGTACATAGCCAGGTTTATCATATTTAATAACGAGGTGCTAATTAAGGGTCAAACTTCTTTAAGCAGCTTTGTTGGAGTCGGGTTTAAGAGACAGGTTGATGGTTTAGACGAAAACAATTTGATGAAATTATTTAATGAAGTTCGATTGGAGAAAAGCAGTCTAGATATATTTCAGGTGTTACAGCTGTTTTTAAGGTTCCAATAGCAGAAGTTACGTCATTACCGATTGAGGGCAGGAGGTGATTCATTTTTTCTCTAATAATTTTCATTTTATGGTAAAAGAAGCTCATGAAGTCGTCACTACTGAGCGATATAGGAATTGAAGGCTCAGTAGAGCTGTGGCTCTCTGTCAGCCTGGCTACAGTGCTGAAAAGAAACCTGGGGTTGTTCTTATTTTCTTCTATTAATGAAGAGTAATAAACTGCTCTGGCTTTACGGAGAGCCTTCTTATATGTTTTAAGATTATCTAGCCAGACTAAACCAGATTCTTCCAGCTTGGTAGAATGCCATTTCCTTTCAAGTTTTCTCGACTTTAGTTTTAGTTTGCAGGTTTGGGGGTTAAGCCACGGAGCTTGCTTTCTCTGTTTTATTATCTTCTTTTTTAGAGGAGCGACAGAGTTGAGTGTCATTCGCAGTGAGGTTGCAGCTCTATCAACAAGATGATTCATTTGGGACTAAAGTTATCACAGGAGTCCTCCGTTACATTGATATTGAGACATGGTAATGAACCAAGTGCCGATGGAATCACTTCCTTAAATTTAGCTCCAGCACTATCAGATAGACATCGAGCGTACAATATTTTGCTTAATGGCTTGTAGTCCAGTAATCCTTAACCCAAACAAATCTAATAATGAGATAAGATATCAACGTCCACATGAATATTAAAGTCACCAAAAATAATTACTTTATCTGTTTTAAGAACTAAAACAGATAAATAAGAAAACAAATAAGAATTCTGAGAATTCAGATAGAAATTTTGAATACGGACCAGGAGGACGGTACACTATAACAAATAAAATTGGCTGCATTATTTTCCGTGTTGGATTTGAAAGCATAAGAACAAGGCTTCCAAAAGTTTAGGTTTAGGATTGATAAAAAAATTTAAATATGCCCTGCATCTGTTTTCCTATCTACCTTCCTATTTCACATCCTGTCTTTGTCCGTACATCCCTCCCTCCGCCTGTCTAGAATTAATTCTCACTCTATTTTTCACACAGTAACATTTTAAAGGCTTGAGGATAAATATTTAATGCGGGAGTAATCTGTTTTTTTTATTCAATTCATCAGCCTGGCTGCTGTGCCAGGACACACCATACATCTTTAATGATGGAAGCTGAAAGGACACACTGCACCCTGCTTTTCCTTTTATCCCACTTTAATTTCCTTTACTTCCTTTCATGTAGGCGCATTTGTGTGTCCATGCAACATCTCTATGCATTAGAAAGGTAATAATAGAATCACACACACAGTTAGAGAGCTGTGTGTGCTAATGTGTGTGTCATGGTGGAGCTGTCATCGTCACACCTGTGGACAATCTTGAGGAAGCAAAAAGTTTGTATCACACAAGGGACAAGCATCAGAGTTCTAACTTGCTAAGTTCTAATTGGATCGTAATTTGTAGAGTAGTTAGTTAACTACTCTACAAATGACGATACACTAGAAACAAAGAACAAACTACCATTGGCAGAAACGTGGAGCAACCCACATTGATGCTATCTAAATAAAAACAAAGTTAAAAACATTTTTCCAATTAGAAGTGAGCAAGTTAGAACTCTGATGCTTGTCCTTTGTGTGATACAAACTCCAGGCAATGTAGCTAACATATGCAAAAACATCTTTCTGGAATTCAGTAAAGCTGATTAAGCAGGTAGAAATAAGATGACCTGCTCATTCATATTTTATATATCTCTGTGTTCTCTCAAAATGTAGCGAGTTGCCTTGGTGTGTGCAGTTGAGAAACCTCAAATGTGTTTTTACATAAAGATCATACCAATTTTCTAAAGCTCCTAGTCATAGACCTTGTTTTGTAAATGTGATGGCAATTTGACATGTTGGTCTCATGCCTGAACACGTGTAAAAGAGTTATGACAAGGTCAGACCTTGTGACATTTCTGTATCACTTTCAGCCCGGTACAACTGAAGGCCATTATAACAACATAAAGAATACAACTATAAAGGAAATACACAGAGACGAAATCACTGCAATGTGTCATTAAAATATATCAGTTTAAATATTAAAAGTCTGGGAATCAGCCAATATTAGGTTGTTGAGGGGTTTCTTCTCAAATCAGATCCCGTTTGTGAAAATTATTTTTCTTCTCCTTGCAGGGCAAAAGACCATTAATCCTTCCCGATACTTTACATTTTTATCAATGCAGTTTTCCATGCAGGTTGCATGGATTAAACTATGAATATCAAGCAAAACGTTTGACAGTATATATAGCATTTAAGAAATGAAGTTTTAACAGACAATAGAGCACATCAAATACGTAAATCACGAATTGAGTGTCCCTCACACTCGCAATGGCCATTACTGATGTTTTTTTCCACCAAAATGTGCATGTTTCTGCAGGTTTTTTTAAACATGGTAAAACACTGAATAGTGGAAAGACTAACCAAGACGGTTTTGATTGGTTTTATTTTTTTTTCTATCGAGTTTGAAAGAAGTGTGTTTCGATGATCAGCAGGGTAAAATTACTGTTTTGTCAATGGAGTCTGGTGGTTTTGAGGAGAACATATTATTTGTATATTTTTTTAAGTTAATAAATTATAATAATTACCAAATCCCTATTGATTTATATTCACTTCAACTGACGTCATTGAGTTTCTCTGTGCTTTGTTTACGTAGCCGGTCCTACCTATTTCTTGTTTGTGTGTCCCACTGGCTATCTAATAGCCGCCGCTCTGCACTGCACTCATATGGCTGACAGTCATGACAGATGACGTTGTTGCTGAAACAGAATGCCCACCCTCCGGTTCCCCCGCAGGTTAACACTGTTAACTCTGTCAGCAATTTTGCCATTGTTGCACTGCTGTTAGCATCATTAGCTGCCAGCTGTCGCCTAAGTTGAGAGTAACTAAATGCTGGAATAAAGGCAATTAGATTTTTGATTTAGATTATTTTAAAGATGGTATTGTTTACTGGAGGAGGTGGCTTACTGTCTCGTATATTCAGCTGTGATCCAGGTTCAAGACTGTAGTCAATCTCATGATAAAGAAACTTATGAACCAAATTTCATACCTAACACTTTGAAGAACTTAAAGGTGCAATGTGTTACACTGAGCCACTTGCTCCAAAGAAATGAGGGGGGCGGCATTTCACCTCTACTACTGGGTCCAAACAAACTAAATGTACAGTCATTAGTTGTTAAAGAGGAGGAAACGACTCAGGTTTTTATTTCCTCCTCGACGGAGCACTGCTTGGCTGGGAGGAGAGCGTTCTGTGGCGCTGGAGGGCGCTGGAGCTTCAGTTAGCGGCTGTGGTTGCTTAGATTTGGCCAGCGAAAACCCCAGCACCGGGAGTCAAAGCGGGCTGTGTTTATCCTGTGTAGCTGCAGCAACAGAACAGAAAGCCCTGAAGCTGAGGCAACTCTGGCTGAATTTGAGCTAACTGCTAACTGAAGCTCCATCCGTCCGCCTCTGCACGCTCGAGGGTGCGAGTTGTTTTCTCGTTTCTGCAACAACAAACAATCAAATTTACAGGGATCAAGGCTGTATTATTGATAAGCCCTCGAATCAGGACAGCGCTATTCTCCGTCCTCTGGACTGAGGGCAGACTGACGCTACAGTGACAGTTGATAATGTTAGTTAATTTGTTTTTATGTCTTCAATTAAAATTTGGGACGTATCTTACAAGTTTCACCTTTAATTTGGAAAGCAAATCTTGACATTAAAATCACTATAGAAATACAGGATTGTTGCAATGAGATCTCTGGTCAGTGATCAACAATAAAAAAAAAAAAATGACCACAACAATAGTAACATTTCTCTTTAGGTCCGATCTACGACTGTTATGAAGTTATTGTATTGTTGAGATAAATTCTAAATGTGCAGGTGTATGTGTTCATTAGACAGACAATATTTATTGCAGACTCTTACCTTGGCCACAGCCTGCTGCAGACGGTAGAGGGAGTTGACCACAGCGACATTCCTCCTCTGGCCTTCTGTTAATGGACCAATCACCTGACTGGATTCACCCTGAGTGCACAACTGCAGACAGAGGGACACACAGGGAGAAAGTGCATGGTATTTAGACAGGATGCACACAATAGAACCAATTTCAATAAATCACATTTTGTTGTTTTTTGTTATACTGTTGATGTATCTATACATTACATATGGACACATGGTGGGTTAAGAAGATACAGAGATGAAACTGAAAACCTTATTATTCAGAATTTTAGACCAACCAACATGCACACACACGATGCGTACTGTACACACCAGCTGTTCAGACTTGACACAGAAGAGTTGGACGGTCTTCGCAGCATTCTTGGACACAGCCAGAGAGAGGTTTGGATCTACCGATGCTACATTCAGCTCACTAGAAACAAACATACAAATAAATAAATAAATAAGACAAGACAGATTTCCCAATCCATTCAAATCATTTAACCAAATAATACCACATATGCGTGTATCTGAGGGTAAGGTAGAGACTGATAACGTATTTTTTGGTCAGATCATGAAGACAAAATAAAATTTTTGTATTAATAAATCTTTTTCCAAAATGGTCTTGACAGCAATAATGTCAAGTTATTTTAAATGCCTCACTTCACTGTTACCAATGCAGAGTGTTTCATATTTTAGAATTACATGCAGATACCATCAGTTAGTTTGTAATTGGTGAACAAAACACATTTTATATTTCCCGGGGAACAATATTTTGTTTTTGAATAGAATCTCTCTCTACCATACTGTTTACTGTGCCATTGTAAGTGAGAGTGCTTCTTTTTTTAGTCTGAGATAAAGTTAATTAACACATTCAGCCATGGTTGACATTTCAATAGAGAATATACTGTATCAGCGAGGAGAAACAAAAGCTGTAGCAGTAACTGAGAATCTGTCTAAGGCAGCAAAACCATGAAAATCCCTACCTTATTAGATAACATTATACACATAACTTCTAAAATAAACAATATAATACCCAGGCAACAAATGTGTGATCATGTTTGTCGAATTAAAGGACTCGTTGTCATTTTGATTCATACCCTAGAAGTCAAAAGCTTGATTAAATTAGGTTCATTCAGTTCTATGGATCATCCAGTTTCATCCTGTTTTTTTTGGCCCTCTTGGGGGCAGTGGAAAACAGTTATGAACACAACATTGACACATTGGTACCTTTTTAGTTGATACGGTGAATCTGTTAGCAGTTGCTTATGAACACGTTCAGCAATTACGGAGAATAAATGATCATTCATTTAGAGTCGTGTCTGTATCCACCTGATGAATGCTCAACTATGCTCACCAGCTAGTGTCTAATTGTGTCTGTCTGCTGTAGAGTACAGTGGCTTTATCAGAGCTTTAAACAGTGAGCTGAAACTCATTATGAAGTTCCATAAAGATGCTGAAGATTCCGTTAATAATTCTCTGTAGGTTCATCACTAAGAGATACCCCTTTTACATTGTCTTTATATAGTCATTTCATACGTTATTATTGTAAAAATATAGATTATAGCCCCATTAAGAGCTAAGAAGTCATTTCTGGGTTTCTTCTTTTGTCCATTTCTTCCTTCTCCGATAACCAAGATTAACAAAGTTGTTTTTGGTGCAAAGTCAGACAGATTGTCGGAAAACGTTGTGGACTGCTTACTCTGGTAAATTCACCGTGTTTTATATTGTACTTTGTATCCCACACTATATTAAATACATGTAATATTATGATGTACACTGGTAGGTGGTGGTAGGGATGTTGACAATTACTGTGATATGAAAAAAAAAAGAAGAAAGAAATTTGATATCATGTCAATAATATACATGATAATATTGTGTAAATAATCCAGCACATCTTGAATTATTTCGGTTTCTTTTTGTTCTTGCTTTGTCTCTCTCCCCCAACGCCCCACAGACAAATGAGATGAATGATGATTCATTTGTCAATCATTTTATTATCTTTATTTTATATGTTATATACCTTTAATTATTTATTTATATTATGTTTACATTTCTCTATGTACAGTACCTGTACTTATTTTTGTCCTTGTTCTGCTGCAACACCCACGTTTCCCCTCTAGTAATCAATAAAGGCTTATCTTATTGATTTAGTCACTCCCAGTGGGTCTCTGCTGTAAGGCAGCCAAACTGGCATGAACTGTGCTTGCCTGCTTATGGTCTTGATGATGCTGTCCAGCTCGTCGTTGGAGGGCGGGTTGCGGCCGCCCATCGGGAACACGAGGTTGATCGGATCAAACAGGCGAGAGAGGGACTTGGAAAGGTAGGCTGCCTCGTACAGCTGCAGAGATTCCTTCAGAGCCTTCTCTGGGCTACGCACGTACACACACACACACACACACACACACACACACACACA
>CALSCE010010897.1:170517-214360 GCA_943593645.1 Bovichtus variegatus | reverse complement strand
GACCCCGGATAAGCGGTTGAAAATGGATGGATGGATGGATGGTGCGTCCAACTCTGCATCAACAGGTTTTGTTGGTCCCTTTCTTGTTTCAACATGAGCAGGAACGCCGACTGTGACTCAGACCTAGTCAGCCAACATCGGTGTTAGACCTAAGTAATGTTCTTGTGCTGGAATGGTTTTGGAAGGATATGTGCAACAACCACATATGACTGGAATGTTTAGCTATTCACCGTCTGTATGGCATGTATGGTTGGTTCAGAATAAAACAGAAAAACTAAATAATTAATTATTGTAATCTAAAAACTATTGTCTAAAAATAGTTTTAGCATAAGTATGTATTATCAATGTAAGAATCCGAAGAAAAAACACTAATTCATAATTACTACAGATGAGATTCCAGAGCTTCAGCAAGATCTTAAGCAGCTTTTAGACTTATAGGGGCTTAACAAATCAAAGACATAAGCAGGAGCCTGATCACAAAAAAAAGTTCTAACAACCAGCATTAACATCTGTAAATCAGTTGTAAAACTGAGAGGGAACCAGAGCCTGGCAGCAGGGACTGGAGTAATACTGTCTTATCTGTAGGAGCGTGTCAATAGCCTGGCAGCAGCGTTCTGTGCGAGCAGCATCACAGGAGATCTTTCTCCTGTGATGCAGACAGATGACAGATGAATGACATGATTTACAATAATCAAACCTGGAGGAAATAAAAGTAAGAATGATCTTCTCCAGGTCTGTCAATCACTTCAAAGTACCGATAATTTCATTGGCTTTCAAAGCAGAAGGGTTTGTTTTTCTCTCCCAGTAGAATGAGTGGGTTGTGACTTAATTGCTATTACATGAAGAAGCCATTATTGAGACAAAACAAGTGATCCCCTGACTTAAGAGAAACAGTTTGTGAGAGCGTACTGACCTGTGTAGCCAGGCATCAAAAAAAGCCCTGGGGATGGATGTAGCAACTATTTCTGAATTTGAGGGTATGTGTGTTTACACTGCACTACACTGTCGATTATCTTCCCCATAATGCGTTAGAGCTCATTTGTCACAATCCA
Source organism: Bovichtus variegatus (assembly GCA_943593645.1). NCBI lineage: Eukaryota > Metazoa > Chordata > Actinopteri > Perciformes > Bovichtidae > Bovichtus > Bovichtus variegatus. The sequence continues at coordinate 213,308 of CALSCE010010897.1, read as the reverse complement.
CATCTCAGGTGTCTGAACGCTTCTCTTTATCTCCTACAATGTAATTATATTTATTTTAATGCAGCTACTTGTGGATGTGACTGCTGACAGGAGAACGATAATTTTTCTGTGGACACATGGCACTCTCGTCCATGACAGGGAAGAGTGATAGTGCAGCTGCACTGCTGAAGACCGTTGCATTTAGACATGTCATTAGGCCTCCAACTCACACCTCCATCTCTGGGTAATCAGTGAGAGCTTTGTTTCTATAGTAACAGTCTGCCGCTCTGATTTGTACAAGTAGGTTTCTGTGAAGGTAAAAGAGTGAGACTGATGAAAGTCATGATGATGTGTTAATGACTTCCATGATTACTACTGCTCTACTGTCAGATTTTTTTTGTTGTATTCTTCAGACCCAACCAACATTGACTCAAGTGACATCACCTGAGACATTTATCAGGCTTCATACTACTTTTTTTTTCAGTTATGCAGTAGAACTCTCTAGAACGACTGGAAACACACAATGTGTAAAATTAGTGGAGTTCCCCTTAGAAGGAGACTAAAGCTGAAAACACACTGCGTGCGCAGCACCACAACACGGATAGGAGGCGTCGTGCTGCAGCGAGTCCAGAGTATTTACACTGTGTTATTACTACGTTTACTAAAGTAAAAGATCTGAGCCAATCTCTTCGCAAAATCTTTTTTCCCTTTATATTTGTCTTTATAATAACAGGACTGTGATATTTCTCGACTTTTATCTCTCCTTGTCCATTCTTTGACACGCATGAGAGGCAGCAAAAAGTGAGGACAAGTGAGCTGCCACGGGAGTGGAGAGGCTAGCCTGTGGCCACAGAAAATATTAGGTACATATTAGGTTTGTTTTGGCTAACACATTGTTGGTTTTGGAAAAACAAAGAATAGTCTCTTTCCTTTTCAATTACATGGTTAGGTTCCATGATGTCAACTAATGACACTTTAGAACGAACATTTTTCATGAAAGAAGGAATTACATGACGTTTTTCAGTGGTCGACTAATGGAAGGGAGGTTTTAATGTATGATGGACACTTGCCAAGTGAATATGAAGCTTTTTCTTCCAACATCAAACTTGCATCCTCCATGTTTCAGTTTATAAAATGACTGTCTAAAACAACCATTTAAATTTTATATTTATTTCATTAAATATCAGTTCAAAAGCTTTGCCGCCTTGTATTTGCAACCATGTACCTGTATAACCTATAGTGCAGCACCTTTATCTAGAAAAAATGAGAACTCACTAATTGCAAGGCTGGATTACCAATTATGCAAAGCTTGCAACTGCCCCACTCATCTGTCAGTTGCTTTTTGGTAATTCAATTCATTATTACCTCCACCAAGGAGGGTATGTTTTCGGTTTGGTTTGTTAGTTTGTCAGAAAGATTACGCAAAAAACTCCTGGTCTAATTTTCAAGAAAACTGGTAGAATATATAATAATTAGTACTATTGTCTAGTCAGCTGTGTAATGTGTTCTTGATTGGGTCTTAGAAGCAACAGTGTGCATGAATGTGTGTGCATATTTTATATTGATTGTTACAAGCTGAAAATGAATTTACATCTATGTGGCCAAACTGGAGCCTTGTGACTACTGTCCTGTTTGCAGCTATAATTATTAATATTATACCAAAACCAGAGCAGTGATGCCCACTCACCTTGATGATCTCATCGATGAAGCACACATGAGTTACAGGGTCTCTCTTCTTCATCAGGACCTTCTGGAGATGTTGCACCTGGAAAATAAGCAGAAAACATTAGACTTAATTCCTTAGTCCTGCTGACTTTTAATGTGCTGTTCAGTAATTTGGCTGTACAGTCAGTTAGTGGTCACAGTAGGCAGTATAGACAGCCGTACCTGTCTGCACGCAGCACATATCTGGTCCATCAGTTTCTCCAGGTTAGTCCACAGAGCAGCACGGAAAGCTGCTGTGTTGCCTGGTGTCGGCAGCACTGCTCTGCCTGGTGCACCTGAGGGGACAAATTCACCATGCATATTGCTATTTGTTTGTTTGTTTGTTTGTTTGTGATATGTGAAACCAGAACCATCATCCCATTATTTACCAGCCAAACAGCTGCCACAGAAAAGCATTTTAAGATTCTTTGTACAAATGCAGGAGCCAATAAGAGGAGATTTTAAGAAATTGCTATTTTAAGATTTTCTGAAGATCATGATACATTTATTTAATCGTTAATGTCATATTTTGTTAAAGGATTAGTCTTAGTGTTATTCTATATTTTTATTATTGTCATCAAATCACAAAAATCAACAATGTGTTAATCCATCTTTCAGTTCTTTCTGACCTCACTACTCCATCTGTGGTTCTCATCTCCAAGCCCATTGGTTCCTACTAAAGGCGTAAATCTTTTAATACACCTCACAAATACCTAGTTTTCTTTTTTTAAAGGGTCAGTCATTTCTTAAAACAGCTGGGGACTGTCGTTTTTATTAAAGGTGACTCAAACAGGAAGAAACAGTGCATATGTTGGGAGCTATTTTCAGAGGTGGATTAATCCACATGTGTTGCTCTGGTGAGTATTTGGGGCAGAAGGACTGTGTATGTGGGATTAAATCAAAATTAACTACAATGTGTGTGTTCATGGTAATAAAGGAACATGTCACCCACTGCAACAGTGTGGTTCATTGTGTTTTTAATAGTTTTTGAACAACAATGAAGCTTTATTGCACAGGTGAATACGATATATCAGGCTTTAGATACACACACAACATGTTAGTAGATACATTCATTGCTGCTGTTGGTCTTTGTATGATTTGGTGAGAATAATATAGAATATATTTATCACCAGACTTCTTTTAAAAAAAAAATGTTTAAGTACCATGAAACATATATTCTTTTGCTAATTTCACATTTTATCTAGTGATATAATCCTAAATAATAGTCCCGAAAATGCCAGGGGAAGAGTCCTCACCCTAATCAGAGCTGGTTATCTAAAAGCATTGTGTGCATTAATTAGAACGATGATGTGGCCGTAACATTAGAGCCATGAAAATACCTCACCCCTCCAGCCAGAATTGACAATTCTCTGTGGCCATGGTATACTCTATTTTGGATCAAGCCAACTCATGAACTGGGTCAAGTTACAAAATGTCATCGTTTTTCTTATTTTAGAAATGAGGACAATGTATCCAGTGTGTGAGTGTCTCAGTGTGTTTAAGCAAAAATTCTCTCAGAACCACATCCTTACCTCTGGGGTTGGTTGCCTGTGTCAGACCTTTGATGTCCAGAGCACTATTGATGTTGTCCTGTATGGTTGTCCTGTAACCCCCTACTACAGAACTGATGGTCTCTCTTAGACTGCCCAGGTTATAGAAGACCTGGAGGGCTGTGCCGACCTGGGTCGGATTCTGACACACAAAAGGAGAGAGGAAGAAAGAGGGAGAGAAAGAAGTGAAGTCGGCAGTCATCTTTGGTGCCGTTTTTAACGGAATAAAATCAACTTAATGGGTCTGGTAGTTTCACACATACACACTCAGTTTGCCAGCGAGTACAGAGGTGACAGCAGCAGCTAAGAATAACCATTACATTGATTTAATGAGAGAGCTGTGAAAGTGTAGCAGGGCAAAGTCAAGACAAAGAAAAAGTATGCTCTCCTCTCTTCTATTTTTCTTGAGTTGTATTATTTTCTTACATTGGACAAACTCTAACTTGTATTTATACACAGAAGTTGAAGGTTATTTATTGAGCCCCATACAATAGCATAAAACTGTTAGGGCCAGCATGTAGCAGCCATTAGATTAACTTAATCTTGAAAAAGGTTTGACTTCAGCTATTCATCCTGTGTTATCGAGCAGATTGACATTTCTTCTTCTCCACTGAGTGAATGAAATTTTGGGATTTATGTTTTTTATATTATAGTGAATATCTTAAAAAAAAAAAAAAAAAAAAAAGAATAAAATAAACCATTTTAATGCATCACCTTGTGCTCTAGGAAATTGTGATCGGAATTGTTTGCAATATCTTTTGACATTTTCAAGTAATCAAGTAATGGATTAATGGACAAAATAATAGGAATGTTGATTGATAATGAAAATAATTGTTAGCTGCAGGCCAATTGCTGTACAAAACAAAACTGTGGGTGTTGTAGGAATTACACACCAGACTTTTTCCCTTCACAACTCACTGGATTTTTACAAATCCTTGGTAGAAACTAACTCTCACAGCACAGGTACAGAGAAGGGAAGGGGACTGGAGCACCTGACTGACAATGTTACTTCAGTTTATCATCTATTTTGAACTGTATCCCGTAAAACCACAAATTGTAATGCTTAACAATTCAGATACATTGTGTTAATCACTGAGCTTTAGATGTCAGTGGGTGTGTTTTTATATTTGGACAGAGCCAGGCAAGCTATTTCCATCTGCTTCCGGTCTTCATGCTAAGCTAGGCTTACCACTTTCTGACTCCAGTTCAGTACTTAAAGCACATACATGAGATTGATATCCATCTTCTCTTCTCATTTTAAGCAACAGAGCGATTAAGTTTCACAAATATCATATAAAATACATTTTTTTGAGTATTTTCATTATTTCATTCCTAACTTTATATTGTTTTTTTTCTTTTCCTGGTAGGAATGGGTCTCCATACCACTTCAAGTACATTGTACTGTCTGAAATTAACTTTGTTTTCAATGCCTGTCACTATGGGAGGAAAGTATTTTTTTTTGTCTGCCACTCAGAAATTGTATCTGCCACTTTTGAAATACATGAATCTATAAATGAAGGAATAACATTTAGGTAATTTATACATTATTAAATGTAAAGAATTAAAAAATAAAAAATAAAATAAAAAGTTGTCATTCAACGCTTGATAATAATTACATCAAAAATATTACATGCATGGTAAATTCACAGATTTCTAATTACATTGTGGCTTTCGGGAGCCTTATTTTTGGGGATTGGGAGGGTACTGTACACATGCACGTGCATACATGAATGTGCAACATGCAAAAATATACTATCAATAAATTTCAATTCATAGAAAGAATAGTAAACAACTGAAAAATGATTAACTGTTGTAATGTTTTGAAGCAAGACACAGGGACTTTACTTGGATCTTGAGGAGCTGCAGTATTTATTCATGAACAAACTGAAACCTACACTGTTCATTTACAACTTTACTGTTCATTTCTCTTCTGCTCTGATCGCCAACAACTGTCTGCGCGCATTCGTGTCACTCTCTCGTTGACCACACACTAGTTATGCCCACACTAGGCACTGAGCTACTCCTTTAGACAAAATTGATATGTGAGCTAATGAAGTTGATACAGTAGTGAGTGGCTGTGTATGTATTTGTGTGTGTCTTTTTATTGATGGTTATTGGTTAAATTTCTGTGAACTTCCGACTGTCCATCAAAATGAAAAGGGTTCTACAGCCAATAACGTTGCTTTTATATAGCAGTTGCGAGCTACTTTCAAATGTGTACCTCTATCCAATCATACGTTAAACTTACTGAACGTATTTTTCTGTTGTGCGTTTTCCGTGTCCGTTGCAGAAGGCCTTCCAATTTTACCTACCACTGCCAACAATTTTCCTGCATTTAGGCTCTGGGTTGTAGCTTCTAATAGATCTTATTCAGTCAGGAAACATGAATCTTTCACACTCCTGACCTGGAGAAAACACCACTATCAGGGCTCTCACTGGTCTTTCAGTTTTTCTTAGTTCACCAAGTTAAATTTGAGATTTTTTAAGACCTTTTTATTACCTTTTAACATATAGAATGCAATTTAATACCTGTTTGACGGTCATGCTGGCCAAAGTATGAAAATCAGTACGGACGATGTGACCTCAAAATGATTTCTTATTGTATCACTTTTTTTCCGCTACTGGTACATCCCTAATAATTCCTAATAATATAAATTAATTAAATGAATGCGACCTGATAAGCCACATGAAATGGATCCAGATTCACCAATGAAAAATAATGAATGTAGGTTAATTTAAGTTTTCTTTTACGATGAGCTTCCTAGTTGCTGTAGCTAGCAGTAGTGACAGTGTCTGCTACAGGTCTGAGGGTGCTGACTGAAACTAGACAAAAAAACTCCTCCTGTAGAGCAATCTGCTGTGTCAACAATCCCACTTACACTTCATATACAAAGGAATTGTTTCAGAATAGATCTGAGGCAAAGAATATACCAACTAAGGCTTCAACTTAAATCCCCAATGCCCACTTTATAAAGTTGATGATTTAAAGGGGATTTGGAAAGTCATTGGGTCACATTGTCTGAATAAAATGGACTGCATTTATATAGCGCTTTTCCAATCTTTGCGACCACTTAAAGCACTTTACAACACATGTCAGCATTGACCCATTCACATGCACACATTCATACAGAGTCAGAGGCTGCCATACAAGGCGCCACATGCTCATCGGTAGTGATAAACATTCACACACACTCACACACCGTTGGGAGCAATTTAGATTTCAGTTTCTTGACCAAGGACACTTCGACATGCTGACCACAGGGGCTGGGGATTGAACCACCGACTGATGACCACTCTACCTCCTGAGCCACGATACTGAATACTGATTACTTACTTACTGATTGATGCAGCTTTTAACCAATTGGCTCATTTGATTTTATATTTCTGAAAAATAATGTTGGAGAGGAAAGAAGGAGTTTTTCTACATGGGTCAGTTGAGCTCCCACTCAACAGATGGGTTACAGGGTCTCTACTGGCATAATCAGAGCACTGATGTGAAACTAGCTCCCACACAGTCCACACAGCCCAGGCAGCACTGCTTAAAAAAACCCCCAAAGTAATCAAATCCCTGGGCTGACATATATGCGTGTCTCCAGAGCCCCATATGGTCACACACATAACGCAGTGACAGAAGTTGTTAACCTAGGCTACTCCAGCAGTAGTCAGGCTAAAAATACTTCTACTGAGGGTGGAGTACACAGGGGAGAGGAGTGTGTATGTGTTTCTGTGTAAGAGAGAAAGAGAGAGTAAGTGCATGTATCTAATGATGGAAAAACTGCTTATTGTCTAGATGTAGAAGTGAAAAGCAGTGGCTTAGACATTGGAGAGGACTGTAGAGTCACTGTATCTTGCACTCTATCACCAGCTTCGGACACACATGTTTAACTTCTCTTTGCCTTCACACATACACATACACAAACACAAACACACAAAAAACAAATTTGCAAATCCAAGGGCTTGCACTTGTTCAGTGTTAAACTACTATGAATTGACTCAACACTTCCTGCACAGATGTTTTATATTAAAAGACCTCAAGAGGCAAAAAAAAAAAAGCATAATCCCTCCCTTTCCAGATAGGATTTTAATATAAAATAGTCTGTAGATGTGTAGTAGTAGATATGATTCAAATTAATTAGGGAGTGAACACAGTGTTTTCAAGTTTTAAGATAGGGTTTTGAGGGTCCTAAGAACCACAAGGACACAAATAATAAAACTGAATCTGTCCATAAACCAAAAGTTGGTACAGCAATATGTATTTATTGGCATATAACTACCAAACAATTGATTGACTTATGTATTCATGTTAGTTGACAGTGAAAGCTGCTTTCATTCAGGTTTTAAAAAAGGACTGTGCTGCTGATTTTTTATTAATTTTCTACAACGTGTGTAAATTACATAACTGAAGACAAATTTAAAATGATTCACATTTTTAACAACCATTAACAGTATTGGAAAAACTTGTGACAAAATGAGCCAGGTTCATTTCTATTTAAATAACACTATATAGCTTACATTACCTTCTGTTACATAAATTTTGTACAAATGACACAGTTGGCTTCTTAATATTTTGATTTGAATAATGTGTTTGCTCGATAAGTATGGAGGTTTGGCTGCCAATATCAAAATACAATTATTTTATGAACTTAAACTTAAAAGGACTTTTTGTTTTCATTTTAAAATTAGCAGACAATGTGCAACCTAAACTATATACCCTTCTATTCAAATGAATTATGTCTAGGTTTTATGTATTGAAAAAGAAAAGGAAATTGTTCATAATATCAGGATTCTGGCAGACGCCTTTAGTATCACATGGTATTACAGTTAAGCTGCCTTTACATGATAGTAAATGTGCTCTTCGCTCACCGTGAGATAGGGCAAAGGCAGCTAGTTAGTTTTGTTTCTGTGGTTACCTCCCCTGCTTGCCTGTGCTGCTTCATACAGCTGTTATCTCATTGGTTGTGCTTTGAAAGGTCAGCAGCAATCGAGGTCAAAGTTGAAATGATTTGAGCTTTGAGCGCAGCGCTCTGACAATTTCGAGGAAATAGGAAAACAACAGCACAGCCAGCGTAAAGGGGTGTTACCGCTGATCATGTGAAGGCAGCTTTTGGAGTTGTTCTTTGAAACTCTCACTGATGAGTGTTCCACAGAGATTAGTTGTCACTTTCACACCTTCTACAAGCTCCATTGTTTGTCCTCTGGGTTTTGGAACCACACAGATTTCCAACACATCACTTTTCAGAAACTAACTCAATCTACATCCTTGAATGTACGAGCAGGGACAGTAGTCAAAACGGTTCCCACTCACAACTACTTTATCACATGATGATTGACAATGTTATTTTCACTCAAGTTGTAAGCAATAATGTTAAGTATACACACTTAAAAACACAAACATGTCAAACCACAAGTGAAGTCTTTGTTCTTCTAAATAATCACTTGATTGATTGTGATGCCCTCAGTCGAGCAGCAGTTTCAATAAGCAATCCCTTTTGACAGATGGTCACAACATCACATGAGGCTATATTCTAAATCAGCCCAGTTTAAGTAAGTTTTCTTAAATGTCAGTAGAAAAAAAACACATTTCACAAATAGATTTTCCTTTTCATTTGTCTGAAATTTCTTAATCCTTCTTCAATCATTTACTGCCCCTTTAAATACTGCTTCCATTTCTGTCTTTCCTTCTCCTCAGTTATTCATGTTGCATTCCTGGAGAGGAAACATTCTCTATGTGGTCTCTTTGTGAAAGCTGCTGTATGTATAGATATTAAAGTGACACAATTGGCGGAGATATTATTAGTTGCAGCCAATAAGGTCCAAGAACTATACATAATATACATGTTTGTTCATTTATCTTAACTGCAGAGAGAATCAGGACTTTAATTGAAACAATATTAAAGATATATGTATAATTACTCTATATATATTTGAGTGAAAAGTGTCCCTGTTTTGTGATCTGCTCTCATTTTTAATTTGCTCAATTTGGTGCACAATTCCACCAAAGTGCTGAAACTCTGAGAACCAGTCAAAATACTACTGCTAGATTATATTCTTTTTATCAGTTTATATTACCCATTTGTGTGTTTATTGTGGCATTAACGTTAAGCGGGGGTTGTACAGTCCGTGTAACGTTACACTTATTGAAGTCAGCAGCCGAAGCAACTCGCGTTCAGACAGCACAAGCCCCAGTGTCGCGAGTCACACCGGGCTGGTGGAGAGCTGGGTCTAACCTGTGTAACGGCAACAACACAAAGTGTGCAGTTCCCCAGGATTAGACCATCGGTGCTGTGGCTGAGCTCGGCTAATTGCTAAGGTCTGTCTCCCGGATCAACCGTCTGCTCTACGCCCGGCAAAAGAGCCTCCCTATGAGGACGAGGTGAGTGTGCAGGTCGTTTTCTCGTTTCTGCCACTTTGAATGTAATCCAATAAACAGACAATAGAACAGGCTTGTCTCGTTTCACTCTTACCTTTCACAATAAAAGCCCTAGACATTCACACCGCAGTGTCGGTTTCGAGATACTTTAGGCAGGTATCGTATTGAAGTCATAATTTTGGTACCGTGATAACACTAAGAACATTAAGAACCAGAGAGTTGTGACATGTGCTCCTGGTCGTAGAGAGACTAGCCTGATCAACATTTTATCTTCTCTCCATGTGGAGAAAGAAATAAGCAGAACATGGCTGCACCACACACAAGCTGAAGCACTGCTACAACACTCTTCTGGACCCTGGCAATATGTCATCATGGACACTGAACAGACAGACAGACAGACAGACAGACAGACAGGCAGGCAGGCAGGCAGGCAGGCAGGCAGGCAGGCAGGCAGGCAGACAGACAGACAGACAGACAGACAGACAGACAGACAGACAGACAGACACACACACGAAAGGACACACTATCTTTAATGGGACACAGTCCCCTTGAGAACAAGCCTTTCTGGGGCAGATGAAGGTTAGCAGAGCTCACATGTGCTCTCTCTCTAACATGTATTTACAGGAAAACACATGTACAAAATGCTCATCACTCATTTACCTTTGTCCTTTCATTTTATTTTACTACCAAAAGCTTAACAACATTTTAAAAAATCAAATGTCTTTTTCTTTAAAACAAATCTGAACAAACAAAAAAAGTAGGAGAACTACGAAGGGCACAAAGGGCAACTGTGATGTCATAAATGTCAAGAGTCTGGAAATAAAACAGTAAATAATATAGCTAAACAACTAAATGCTAGACAAACACATTGTTTAAAGAATTACTTCTACTTATTTATCCAAGTTTAGTGTATTGTAATCCGAGTTTAAATGCACCACAACTGTAGGGGTGCTTTTTTTCTGTGACCCATTGACTCCTTTGAAAGAGTCAATATGCAATGTGGACACTCAGGGAACAGAAATAGCAGCTAGGTAGAATGACAAGTGCATTTACATTAAGGCATTCACTCTTGTTAATATTCAATAGTCCTCAAAGTAAGCAACTAAGCAAGCCACAAAACAAATACCCTAAATAATTAAAAATCAGCAAAAAAAATTTTTATTAGGTAATCTATAAAGTCTGATACTATACGTCAGAGCCACATGCATATGTCTACAGACATGACCAACAAGTGGGAGTCAAAGTGCAGCCAAACTACAATTTTTGCCCGTACACAAACCATGAACCTGGCATGTCACAAATATTCAATGGATTGGAACTGCCTACGAGGAAATTGGGGATTATTGTTAAAAAGCAAACCAAAGACTGCACTACCAAATGACTGTGAATTTATTTCAAGACAATAGATTAACATGAAGGAAGTGTTGAGTTTGCATCGACAGCAAACTAAAAGTAGATTATCATACTGTTCATGACAAGGCTACTATTTGGGAGTTTATAGATTTAATTCCGAAACTTCACTGATATGTTACTTATTCCTGAAAATAATTATCTCAGCTGGTCCCTTCTCAACACAGAGGTCAAAGTTAAAGTTGCAAAATAGGCCCAAAACAATCTAGTGCAACCAACAGCAAAAACTTTCAGTTTTTTTTCGTATGAGTGTTGTGTATGTACCTGGATCTCCATGCCCTGCTCCAGCAGTCTCTTAGCCTGATTCTCCACCTCCAGCCTGGCTCTGCTGATCAGCAGCAAGTCATTCTCAATCACTTCAATGCCGCTCAGATCCACACCTTGTGACAGATAGTCTAGAGCATGTGCAAACAAAAACACAAATACAAAAACAAGAATTAACAAATTATTACATTTTCGAGCTACATTTCCATTTTCATTCAGGTTTAGTAAAAAAAAAAAAAGAAAAAAAAAGAAGATATTTAATTTTTTATTGATTCGGTGTCTTTTAAGGGACACATGTAGACTTTATTTAGTTATTTATGTACTTCATTTAAAAGGGACGATGCACAGTGTAAAAATATAAACGCCAGATTACATCTTTAAAATACGATCTGTAATCCCTTCACATCAGGTGGATGGAAAAAATCATGTTCAAATCTCCAACCAAAGAAAAAAAATGTTCAATCACTTTCACAACAGCCCAGTCAGTCTGAAACTTCATCAACACATCTCCTTTGTGATTAAATTATCATATTTCTGTTATTTCATTTGCATCCCGTTGACAGAAATCATGACAGTGGGACGAGTCAGTTTGACAGATTTGTCAATAACACTTGTTCAAAAAGCACATAGCACTTCTGACTGTGTGTTAAACATTTCCATTCTGCTTTTTCCCCGGCATTTGTTTGTCCACCCACCTGCTTTGGAAAGCCTGATTGTGCATTAGAGGAAGAAATGTTGACTTGCCTTGCAACTGAATCTTGAACCGATATGTAATTGAAATTGATGGAACCCCGTCATCACGTTGTCAGGTCCCGCACCGTTCGCTAGATGTTTTATGTTGTGTTTGTGATCCCAATCAAGGTTTAATCCAGGGTTCAGTGAGACCCCGGAGACAGAGCCCGTTCTATGCGCCGCCTGTATCTGAACCTGAGGAGCAGATGCATGTGGGACGCACCAGGCTGTCTCAGACAGAGAGACAACACCGGTTGAGGGAGCGCCGCTGCATCTATTGCTCCGAGTTGGGACATTTCGTGGCTAGATGTCCACTAAAAGACCAGGCTTTTGATTGACTCCGGAGCAGACGAGAGTTTCATGGATGAGGGATTGGCGAGGAGCATGGGTTTAAGTTTACACCCGCTACCCGAGGTATTGGAGGCCAAGGCCCTGGATGACCGACTACTGTGTCAGGTCTCCCACATCACTCACCCTGTCCAGTTAGTCATGGCAGATGGACATAAGTTTCCATGTGTTCAACTCGCCTTCACACCCACTAATTCTGGTATTTCCATGGCTTGTCCAGCACAACCCACATACACACTGGGCCAGCGGAGAGATACTGGGATGGCACCAGACATGTTCCACCACGAGTTTTCCGGCCAGCCGGAGGCGTGATCTAGGGATCACCTCTTTCGACAGGGAGACCAGGGAGAGCCCGGAGAAGGACTTTCCGATATGAGGTCCAAGGTACCGGCATGTTACTTGGGACTTAAGGAGGTCTTTAATAAGGCTCGGGCCACAGCCCTACCGCCTCATTGTGAGTACAATTGTCCGGTCGATCTCCTTCCAGGGGCTACTCCCCCTAAGGGTCATTTGTATTCCCTGTCCGCTCCTGAAAGGCCATGAGGGAGTACATTGAGGGAGCCTTGGAGGCCAAGATAATTCGTCCTTCTTCTTCACCCGCTGGAGCAGGGTTCTTCTTTGTGGAGAAGAAGGATAAGACCCTACGACCCTGCATTGATTATCGCGGTTTGAATAAAATCACGGTAAAAAAAACAGTACCCCCTCCCACTCATATCTTCGGCATTTGAACTGTTAAAGGGGGCCAAGATATTCACCAAGCTGAACTTGCGCAATGCGTAACATTTGGTGAGGATAAGGGAGGGGGACGAATGGAAGACAACGTTACCCCCAGTGGTCACTACGAGTATCTGGTCATGCCATTTGGATTGACTAACGCCCCGGCTGTTTTCTAGGCCCTGGTTAATGACGTTCTCCGGGACATGCTTAACCGTTTTGTGTTCGTGTACCTGGACAACGTCCTCATCTTTTCACCCGATGAGGAGACTCATGTTCAACACGTCAGCCAAGTACTACAGAAGCTACTTGACAACCTGCTATTTGTGAAAGCAGAAAAGTGTGAATTTCACGTCAAGACTGTCTCTTTCTTAGGCTTCATCTCGGAGGACAATATCTAGATGGATGAGGAAAAGGTCAGTGCGGTCACCAGTCGGAAACTCGTCCAGAGGTTTCTGGGGTTCTCAAACTTTTATCGTAGGTTCATTAGGAACTACAGCACAATCGCCGCACCCCTACATGCCCTAATGTCCGCTGCTGCCCGTTTCGGTTGGAGCGAGGAGGCTGAGAGAGCGTTTCAACAGCAAAAGAGAAGTTTTGCCTCCGCTCCCATCCTAGTCCTACCAGACCCTCAGCGACAGTTCCTGGTAGAGGTCGACGCATCAGACATAGGACTAGGGGCGGTCCTGTCTCAACGTTCCAGCTTGGACAACAAACTGCACCCGTGTGCATTCCTATCCAAGAAACTGTCACCGGCTGAGAGGAACTATGATGTTGGTAACAGGGAACTACTCGCCATCAAGGTGGCTCTGGAGGAGTGGCAGCCGAACAGCCATTCCTGGTCCTAACCGATAATAAGAACCTTCAATACATCCAGTCGGCTAAGAGACTGAATTCCCGACAGGCCTGGTGGGACTTTATCCTGACCTATCGACCAGGGTCAAAGAACATTAAGGCTGACGCCTTATCTCACCTTTTTGACCCCAACCCGAACCCCAGACTTCCATTGTTCGTACTGCCTCCATCTCGGGTGATAGGAGCAGTAACCTGGGGAATCGAGGAAGAGGTAAAACAGGCCAACAGGGAGATCCAAATTCCTGAGGGAGTTCCAAATAACCGGAGAATTTGTGTTCACAGGTGATCCACTGGGCCCACACATCCCTGGTTTCCTGCCATCCCGGAACGTCGAGGACGTTATTTGTCATCCGGCAATGCTTCTGGTGGCCATCTATGGAGAGGATGGTTAGGGAGTACGTGGTGGCCTGTCCAGTTTGCGCACGCAGCAAGTCAGGGCCAATCCACCATCCTGACTGGTTTAGTAAGATGGCACATTTTATTTCCTTGCCCAAGCTTCCATCCACTAAGGAGACAGCAGAAGTACTCCTCACACAGGTATTCAGAATACATGGTTTCCCGAAGGATGTGGTATCCGATCGAGGCCCCCAGTTCGTGTCCCGTTTCTGGAAGGAGTTTTGTGAGCTGTTGGGGGCCAAGGTCAGCCTGACTTCGGGGTACCATTCCCAGTGAAATGGTCAGTCTGAGAGGATGAACCAGGAGCTGGAGACATGCCTAAGGTGTCTCATCTCCCAGAACCCTACAACCTGGAATAGGGATATGGGTAGAGTACTCTACAATACTCTACCTGTCTCCTCTTCTGGTTTGTCTCCTTTCCAGTGTGCATATGATTACCAACCACCGCTGCTCCCGGAACAAGAGGCGGAATCCAGTGCCGATGTCACCAGATGTGGAATCGGGCTAGGCAGGCTCTCCTCCGCAGCTCCGCCAGCTACAAAAGGACGGCCGATTAGAGGAGAGTCCCAGCACCTGCGTATATTCCGGGACAGAGGGTGTGGTTGTCCACAAAGGACCTTGCACTGCGGGTGGAGTTGCGTAAGTTGACTACACATTTTGTAGGTCCGTTCCCTGTGGCCAGAGTCATTAACCCCGTGGCAGTGAGACTGCAATTGCCCCGGTCCATGAAGGGGCACCCCACCTTCCACGTCTCCCGGGTAAAACCTGTGCAAGAGGTCTGCTGGCGGTCAGAAGGAGGGGCAGAGGACATCAGTATCTGGTGGATTGGGAGGGGTATGGTCCAGGAAAGATAGTGGGTGGCGACTAAGAACATTTTGGACCATACCCTAATCCGGGAGTTCCATCGGCAGCATCCTGAGCTGCCTGGGACGTCAGGTGCCGTCCCTAGAGGGAGGGCGGGGGGGTCCTATCAGGTCCCGCCCCGTTCGCTAGATGTTTTATGTTGTGTTTGTACTTCCTGTTTTAACTGCATGTTCCTTCTCGTGTCTGTTGTTCCTACTTCCGGTCCCCAGCTGTCTCCACTCTGTTCGTTAGTGTTTCCACCTGTGTCTCGTTATACCCTCCCACTTCCTGGTGTATATAGTCTGTGTGTTGTTTGTCCCTTGTTGCCAGTTCGTCTTCGTTCATTCATGTCGAGAGTTCCAGCGTTGTTCCTGTCTCCCGAGTTCCTGATTCCCCGGCTTCCTCGATCCAGCTTCTGTCACCTGACTCTGTCTTCTCCTGATCCTACCTGTTTTGCCGCTACACTGAGGACCTACACGTGCATCGACCCTGTTTCTGTGACCCGACTCTGTCCCTGAACTTTCCCTGCATGTTCTGTATGTCCCGCAAATTGTGAGCGCCTTGAACAAACCTTTACCATGATGATTATAGCAGCAGTTACTTCTGCCCTGATCTCTGTTGCTGCTTTTTTAAATGTCCACTAAACATTTAGTTAACGCTAATATTTACAGTTATTTACAAATAGGCGAGACAAAAGAACAAACTTCAGTTACCAGTGTGTAAGGCTCTAAGTGCTTTAGAAAAATGTTACGGATAATGCTGTTTTTTTTATAGAAAGTATGAGGAGGATCGTTTTGAGGGATTAACTGCAATCCTGATTTATGTAGGAAGTTCATTCAGCCAGGAAGGAAAAGAAAAGAGGGCCAGGAAGAGAGATGAGCAGGCTGGAATAGGCAGACACAGCTAAGATATGATGGGAGAAGACAGACAGAAGACAACAGATTGGTGTGTGTGTGTGACTAAACCACAGCTTGCTGTTGCAACCTCCTTCTGGCAACATTGTACAACAGTCTGAAGTGAAAATATGTGTACTGTAGCTACACATACATACAGGAGATAAACTCTTTGAACATGCTGATTTCTCCTAGGCTGGTTGTTTTTCTTAAAAATGCATTTTGTATGTAGTTCTTTCTGTACAGCTGTGTCAATCTTACTCAAACTAGTTACAGCGGGCAGGCAGCTGAGCTAGCAGGAGTTGTGTATTCCTGTCTCCATAGTAAATTAAGATGGCTCTGCATTACCATAGTTTTGGCTCACAACTACAGTATTTTGTAAATCCACAGATACTTTTGTGGTGACTATGATTTGTACTTCAAGATTACAAGATTTCAAAGGCTTTATTTTCATATGCACATCACAGCGTTGTTGGTGGCAATGAAAATCTTAAATCCCAGGCTCCTCCAACAAGGCAACATGCAGTAGACCTAAGACATAAAAATAAATAAAATACAATAGTGCAAGAGACATAATGGTGCAATGATAAAATGCAGGAATAATTCAAATATATGTACACCTAAACATTAAGATAAAACAGAATGTAAAATGAATTACTGTACAGTAGAATGAAATACTGTATACTGTAATATGGGGAGGTATGAATGAAAAGGTTGTATAAAAAGATGTGTATATGTATAAATATATAATATATAAACAGACTATACTTACTATTACTATTATATAAGATGCAACATTGTGGTATTAACACGTAGTAAAAATAAATAAAGTTTATATATATATATATATATATATATATAATAGATAAATATGTGGACTGTAAACAGATGTGTGTACTATAAACATATGTAAGTAATGACACTTCACAGAGCTTAGGGGTTTAACTGTCTTATGGCCTGTGGGATAAAACTGTCCCTGATTCTGGTGTTCTTGGCCCGTACTGTCTGCAAGGTGGCAGCGGACAAAACAGTTTGTTGCTGGGGTGACAGGGGTCGTTAATAATCCTGTGTGCCTTCTTCCTACACTGCCGGGTATAGAGCTCCTCCATGGATGGCAGCTCCGTCTTGGTGACGTGCTGAGCATTTTCCACCACTTACAGTCTTACGGTTGATGGCGGTGCAACTGCCATACCAGGCTGTGATGCAGCCAGTCAGGATACTGTCGATTGCGGACCTGAAGAAGTTGCAGAGTATCCTGAAGTCCATGTTGAACCTCTGCAGCCTACAAAGGAAGAAAAGCTGTTGTCGAGCTGTCTTAGTGATGACACTGGTGTGATGAGTCAATGTAAGGTCATTTTACTGATGTGAACCCTGAGGAACCTTAAGCTGCTGACAATCTCCATCGTAGTCCCGTTAATGGGAATGGGGGCGTGTCCCCCTCTGTTACTTCCTGTAATCAACAATCAGCTCCTTAGTTTTGCCGACGTTGAGATGGAAGTTGCGGTGTTGGCACCAAGACGCCAGGGCTCTGAGCTCCTCTCTGTGCGCCGTCTCTTCGTCGTCTTCGTGTGGTCACGCAGTCGTGTATGAACAGGGAGTAGAGGAGAGGGCTGAGCACACATAGCCCGTGTATTGAGTTTAGCATAGACCTCACCGTTTATCCAGGGCTTATGATTTGGGAATGTCCGTACAGTAATCCGCGGCACGCTGTCGTCGATGCATTTGCTGATGTAACAAAGAACCGCGTCCGTGTGTGCGTCATTGTGATTGTTTGTTGTTGTCATAGACTTTTTGTATGCATTTAATTTTTTATTCTAAATTCATAGAATTAACATGCATTCCAATTATGTGATGTTAGCATATTAGCCCAGGATCACTGAATTTAGATTTTTCTGTATTATTACAGTAGGCTATTTGTTATTGTTTGTTGCATTGACATTCATTAGCACCTGCTATAAACAATCCAGCTCCACCTAGCTCCCCTTGCTGTGCGTTATTGTTTGCAGTCAGTCAGTGGAACTGCTGCTACAAACATAAATAATTTGTCCTCCGTGGTCGTTTAAACAAGTATGATATAGCCTTCCCTTTCCTCAGCCTCACCCGTTGCCTATGGGGACCAGGCTAGCTTTCAGCAACAACTTACCAGAGCAAGGCTTAGTAATAAGGCAGTAGTCAGCAGCATGCCAAACTCTTTAGGGGAAGGAGTAAGGGCACGGGATGCAACTTTAAGCTACTTATAAACTCGATTTGAACAGCAGGCATGGGTAGACAAGCAGCTGCAAAGCAAGCAGCATTGTTCACATACTTTGTGCGTACCTGAAAGATTAAAGAGTATATACACTAGTCATGTTTTCTGATACGACGTGAAGAGCAACATGCTTCAAATCATGCCATCATCCAAACTCTCTTCTTGATTACCTACTCTTTTGGATTAGAATGATTTTGATAGCCAAAAAAATCAGGAATCAGAGAGAGAGAGAGAGAGATAGAGAGAGAGACACAGAGAGAGAGAGAGAGAGAGAGAGAGAGAGAGAGAGAGAGAGAGAGAGAGAGAGAGAGAGGCAGGTGGCTGGCTAAGGCACAGAGAACCAAGGAATTGGACAGGAGCCACATTCAATTCAAAAGCAATCCCCTCAAAGCCTCAACCCAACTACAAAGCCTGCCAGAGACCACAATCGAACAGCTGAGCCCCGTATCTCTTTGCTTGTTAAGATATGTGTGTTTGTGAGAGAGACAGAGAGCTACGGGCTACTGGATATTATGTGTTGGTTCCCAGAGGATAATCTGTGCCCTAGCACAGATGTGCCCTGGTTTCTGTGCTGGGGGAATTCATTCAGCTCATTCTTCAGACTACAATGAGATGGACATTTTCAATAATCAAAGTTGCACACTGGAATATATCACAATCATTAGATTTTCAGAGCGATTTAATGGAGGATAGAAACACTGACTTCCAATCAAAATTCATCCATATCTCGCTCTCCTCACCTCCAAGGATTGTGGTGCACAGAAGCGGCTACTTTTCATTAATTTCATTAATTCATTAATAATCTTATTAATAGGATAAGTAAAAAGCTGTAACTCAAGCTGCTTTATAAATGTTGTATCTTAATGTTTCTGACTACGTCTTTTATGTAAGCTTATTGATGACATTTAGGAAAGACGTTTTAGACGGTCTACTACAATCACTCAGTCCAAACTACTTTTTAAACGCTTTTATAACGTAATATTAGACAAATTACACATAAAAATAAAACGTACTTTTACCTGCGACATACTGCCAAACGGTCTTAGGCGCTGATCATCAATATCCATTTTGGGGCTCCGACACAGCTGGATCACGCATCACAGAATGTTATCATCTATCAGTGTGGATGCTCACATACAGTAATCCGCTTTTAAACACTGCAAAGCTTCCTGAGTTTCTAATGTTTCTGGGTATGGAATTCCACTACTCCCTTTAACCAAGAAAGAAGCCAGCAATCTGGAGGTGTTTGCTGGTGCGAGGAGAGTTTTGAGATTATTTTTATTGTTTAAACTTTGAACAGCAGAAACAGTAAATGTCTGTGTGTGTGTCTCTTAGCACGTTAGCAGAGTAGCTGTAGCAACAAGAGTTCTGTGCATGTGTTTCTGGTATGGCAGTGTTTTCAAGCACACAACTCCAGCATGTCACCGGCCCAATATTAAGGGCAACCCTAAAGATTTTTTATTTATTGGCCAAGGTGCTGTTGTAACAGGTGGGTTTTCAGTCTGCGACAGGAGGTGTAAAGACTTTCTGCTGACCTGATATCAATAGGGAGCTCGTTCCACCATTAGTAGTCAAGGCGTGAGATGACAAGAGCCTGAACCAGAACCTGTGTCGCCTTCTGGGTCAGTAGAGGACGTATCCTCCTGACATTGTAAAGAGTGTAAAGAGCCAGCAGCCTTAGGAGTAGCCAGTGGACATCCTAGATATCAGGTTTCAATATTAATGCATTCATTAAACATTTATGGATGTTTTGTTGCACTCCGTTATGCTTACAGCAATTCTAGGTGTGAAGCTAGCCTATCACACATCATTGTCATGCTTTTCTTTTGGTCTCCGAGCTGTCTTTATCTCTTTCTATCTCTGTCTCACTCAAATATCATGCTCATGTTTGCTCAGGAAAAAAATGTCTGCCACTGTCTTTTTTCCCCTCTCCATAATAGTCTGCCATCTATATTTCTCTTACTAAAGACTAAGGGGGAAAAATGCCTCCCGCTGAGTTGCGCATGTCAGTGAAACAGTTGGACTGGATACCATCATCTCTGCTTACACTATTTGAATAAACACATGTAGAGTGAGAGATGAAGCTCTGAGGTACAATGACCAGATGGGGGGCGATGTGTAAAATCAGAAGTTCTTGTATTCTCAGTAGAGAGGTGTATCATGGAATACAGAGGACAGGCCCTGATTTGAATTTGATCCATCAGTCTGCATTCACTTTGACCTGTGGTGCTGTTGTTACCATGCCAATGTCTAGTAGCCTTAGTCCACTTACTAGCTACCTTCCAGATATGCTCGCCAGGCAATAAGGGCAACACAGCGACTGCTCCAATGGTAGCCAGATTGGGACAATTAAGCATGTACCATCCGGCAGGAGCTATGCAAACACAAAAAGCGGAGGAGTGGCCAAAGTCCTGAGAGGAAGGATGCTGCCATTAGTATTGTCATGGCCACAGTTATCTACCTGTGTTCATGAGGGCAAACAAACTAAAGAAAGAGAAAAAAGAGAAAGAAACAAGGAGAGACTAGACAAAAAAAGACAAAAAAGATCTGTGGTGTCCCTGCATGCTAGAGAGTTTTCCGCATACTACAGGCAGCACAAAAGGCAAAGAAAGATAACCATAGAAAGATAACTCATGAGTTAAGAAAACATGAGTGTTACATCAGCTTTGTCAGTCCAATTAGTCAGGCACAGAGGTGTAAAAGGGGGAAAAAGAGAAGGAGAAGACAGTATCAGAGAGGGAATAGCGGGGGGGGGGGGGGGGGAGGAAGGGCTATTGGAGGCAGACACGGAGAGAGGCAGGAAGCAGAACTGAGAGACAGATCGACAATAAAAGAAGCACAGCAGAGAGAAGTGAGGCGGAGGCAGAGCAGCAGCATCACAGTTACATTTTCATCCTGAAGGGACCAACTAACAAGCATATTTGAATGATGGACTACTATACTACACCTCAGCCACTCAGGGTTATCACCTGTGGGATCTACGCAACCTTTGGGGATTGAGGTTACAAAGCTTACAGGGAAGGAAAGCACTCCGACGGACCCAAGGATCACTCTTCGTCGAGAGGTAAACTAACACATGGCACTAACACTGTTATCGGTGTTCTGATTGCAAGGCAATGTGAATGTGTTGCACGAAGGCACTGTAAAAATCAACACACACAGCCTGCTGACATGTTGTTGAGCCTGTGAGTCATGATTTTCAAGCAGTGACTATTTTGAGTGGAGAATAATTAGACAAAATGAGTGGCTGTCAAACAGCAAGGAATACGGGGTTCACAAACTAAGCTGAGTTCACTGCCTCCCATAAAGGCCAGATCTCCTCATGCAACACAAAACTAATCAGAATGTGTCCTTCGAGTGAGGCCACCCACAGGACAGATATTTCATGTGATTGAAAATACAGCTAAAAGACAAGATGAGGCAAAGCAATTTTGCATGTTGTGCGGAATTAAAAAGATTATGAAGACTATAAACTGCAACAGAGCTCAAGGTAATGAACAAGGTATCAAAACAAGAACTGGTCGAGAAGAATACAAGACATTAAAAGCTGAGAGCAAATGTAGGGCTGCACTTCACAATTACTTTTATTGTTGTTTATTATTTTTCTGTTTATTTGATAAATTGTCTACAAAATGTCAGAAAATATTGGGGAAATAAACCATCACGTTTCCAGAGTTCAAGGTGACATTTTCAATGTGCAACAATCCAAAAGCCACAGATATTTTATTTAAAGTGATGTAAAACAAATCCTCACATTTGTGAGATTTAATCAATTATTGCATGGCATGTTTGCTTAATAAATGATAAATGATTAACCGATTACTTAAATTGTTGAGAATTCATTTCTGTTAACCGACTAATGAATTAATAAATGTATTCTATCACTTGCTGAGCTGACACCTTGCTCAGACCTGTGCCTCCCCCTACAGATATGCTTTATGTAAATGCAGCCTGAGCTGGCTCTGGAACCTGGGCGTTTTGCTAGAATTTGTGCGCATGTAGTAGGTGGTTGACTGGTTTGGTTTAAGGTACAAGTTTTGCGTGGTTGAGGTTAGGGTGAGCCTACACCTTTCAGCATGTCCTACACTTTTAGCTGCAGGTGTTTCATCTACGTTTGTGAAGCCAGTTATTTATTTTAATCAACCGCTGGAAAATTTGGAAAATGTGTCACCTGTTCTGTATAACGAAGCATATAAAGAGCGTCTAAAACCATTTTAAAAGTGGTTGGATTTACAGTACTCCACCATACTTATGGATAAAGTAACAATATACAGTATAATTTACAAATGTATTCATATGTGGTATTATCATGATGGATCATATTAATGGTATGACAAAAACTATTAAAAATTCATTCATTCATATCTTGGACTGCACACCTACGACTGAAACAGTTAATATTTTGGTATGTTTCATGTTCAGTATATATTTTTTTAACTGCCACTAGCTTGTTTGTATATGCCTGAAATAAAAAGTTTCAATGGCATAAAACAAGTAACGTAAGGGAATAAACTAAAGCCTAAAGCCTGTCTAAATAAATGTTACTGAAATAAAAGCAGGAGAAGCTGTAGCCTAAAATAGATTAAGAGTTTGCTATGTTACAGCTATGCAGTTATCTGAAAAAAGCAAATAAGAATTCAGTACTGTCACTGGCCATTTTACAATTGGTGACACAATTACTCAGAATACCCGAGTTAGAAAATACACCTCCTTAATTGAGCAAGTGGCCTGTCGTAGTGTTTAATTCAAATAGCAGACATCGACACAAGGACACTTACAGTACACATGTGTAAATACAGACACAATTGTAATTCATTCCTAGATTAAAAACCATTCCTTCCAGTGCCAAATAAATATTTTTGATACTTTATTTTGAGAAATATAAACAAAATTCTCTGCAAAAACTATTTTTTTCATTTAGGTCTCAAATGTCAGCATATTATTTTACACACTAAGACAGTCTGCAAAGAACCAGTTCACAGTGCTCATTTGCTGAACGACACATGACAAGAAACATCAAGATAAAAAGGCAAAGCATCAAAAACTGATTAAACACACATTTGGCACACACAAACACAAGCACAAACACAAAGACAGGCGTCCAATTAGCACATAAATAGCAAGCTATCTGTCAGGGGATTATAAATGAGTTGAAATAAGGTGGGAGACGTGATGCAAAATGCAGACCGGGGGGAGTCCGATTTTGATGTGAAAAATGTAATTCTTTCATACTATTTTACTGAAATCTTCCATGCTTTTCCTTTGCAGGATCAGAGATGGAATGTGACTGAGAAGGAACTCAAGGGAAGGTGACGACGATAAGAGGACAATTCCTCTCCTGCAGTCTATGAAGTAAAAAGGGGGAGTATGAAGGCTGTGAATGTTAAAAAAATCAAGGGATCAGTCTTTTTGAGTGGTCTCCAAAGACTCTATATGACCTATATCCCGCTCTCTGAACTTCATTATAACTTTGCCTCCCCTTGGATCACAAGGATGTGAAGGGTTTAACTGGGTCAAGTCCAGAAGAACAACCACACAAACTTGTTTTCTATTTCACTTGGAACCTCCCCTCCATTCTGTCATCTCTACTATCTACCTTCCCTGTTCTCTGGAATATGAAATTACAAACCTGATGACATAAAGTGCTGTGGACCATATTGGGACGAGTGTTGAAGACAAGCAATACCTGAAGTGCAAAGAAGTGGAGACAGTAGGATTGTTCTGGCACTCGCATTATTTTCAAGCAGGGATGAGACTGGAGGCAATGGTCCAAGCACAACGAACAATGATGAGACAGAGCAATACATGAAAGGAAGCATTGATCTTAGTGCACCGCACTGGTGTTGCCAACCACATGCCCCCCAATGAGGACTGGGTGTATATTGCTTTCTGTGTTTCACAAACAAACTTTTCCTTTTGCCTGAGTGGAGCCTGTATCCCCAAAGCTAAAGCTCATGGAAGACCTTTCATTGTCCATCAAATTTAAATATGTTAACAGAGAGAATGCTGTAAAACAAGTGGATGAAGTGAAGAGTAATCTTGTCAAGTCAGAATATGGTGGGATGGTTTGACATCCACCAAGTTCCTTGTGGCCACTTCGATTGCCGCTGAGCTGGATAGGACACTGTTGGGAGGGAGTGGTGAGTTTAAGCCTAACATGATAACTGCACTATTTGGTCAACCAAAGTCCATAGAATACATCAAATATTCTCGCATTTGATTAAAACCAATATGCTTTTGCACAAACTGCGAATTAGTATGGCAATCACTAGCCAACATTGACAATATAGCATACTAATATCAATACTGGACTAGTCCCAGACTTCTGATTCTACAGTGAAGATAATAGTGTTTGGTGTATGTATGTACAGTATGTATGTATGTATGTATGCTTGTATGTATGTATGTACAGTATGTATGTATGTATGTATGCATGCATGCATGTATGTATGTGTATGTATGTACAGTATGTATGTATGGATGTATGCATGCATGTATGTATGTATGTATGCATGTACAGTATGTATGTATGTATGCATGTAAGTATGCATGTATGTATGTATGTACTGTATGTATGTATGTATGTACAGTATGTATGCATGCATGTATGTATATACAGTATGTATGTGTGTATGTATGTATGTATGCTTGTATGTATGTATGTATGCATGCATGCATGTATGTATGTGTGCATGTACAGTATGTATGTATGTATATATGTATGCATGTAAGTATGCATGTATGTATGTATGTACAGTATGTATGCATGCATGTATATACAGTATGTATGTATGTATGCTTGTATGTATGTATGTACAGTATGCATGTATGGATGTATGCATGCATGTATGTATGTGTGTATGTATGTACAGTATGTATGTACAGTATGTATGTATGTATGCATGTATGTATGTATGTACAGTATGTATGTATGGATGTATGCATGTACAGTATGTATGTATGTATGTATGTATGTATGCATGAAGGTATGCATGTATGTATGTATGTATGTATGTACAGTATGTATGCATGTATGTATGCATGTATGTATGTATGTATGTACAGTCAAGCCGGAAAGTCTGCACACCCCTTTCACCTTCTCCATGTTTTATTATGTTACAGACTTATTCTACAATAGATTAAGTTAATTTTTTGCCACAAACATCTACACACAATAGCCAATAACGACGGAGTGAAAACAGTTTTTTAGAAAATATGTAATTTATTTTTTAGACAAAAATAGGTTATTTAGGGGTTTACATATGTGTACACACCCTTAACCTAATACTTAGTTGATGCAGCTTTGGCAGCGATTACAGCTTCAAGGCGTCTTGGGAAAAAAGCTACGAGCTTGGCACACTTGTTCCTGGAGATTTCTGCCCATTCCTCTTCGCATATCCTTGCAAGCCCCATCAGGTTGGATGGGGAGCGTCGGTGAACAGCCATTTTCAGCTCTTTCCACAGATGTTCAATTGGATCCAGGTCTGGGCTCTGGCTGGGCCACTCAAGGACATTAACAGACTTTCTCCGAAGCCACTCCTTTGTTCTCTTGGCTGTGTGCTTCGGGTCGTTGTCATGTTGGAAGGTAAACCTTCGCCCCAGTCTGAGGTCCAGAGTGCTCTGGAGCAGGTTTTCTTCAAGGATCTCGGTGTACTTAGCTGCATTCATCTTTCCCTCTATCAGGAGTAGTCGCCCCGTTCCCGCTGCTGAAAAACATTCCCACATCATGATGCTGCCACCACCATGATTCACTGTAGGGATGGTATTAGGCCGGTGATGAGCGGTGCCTGGTTTCCTTGGGTTCCTGCTCACCTCCCTGGCCAAGGACCGTCTTCCCCGATTGCTCAATTTGGCCGGGGGGCCAGATCTAGGAAGATTCTTAGTGGTTCCAAACTTCTTCTATTTACGAATGATGGTGGCCACTGTGCTCTTTGGGACCCGTAAAGCTGCAGAAATGTTTCCATACCCTTCTCCAGATCTATGCCTTGACACAATCCTGTTTCTGAGGTCTGCAAATAATAATTTTGAGCCCATGGCTTGAATTTTGCTCTAACATGCACTGTTAGCTGTGAGGCCTTATACAGGCAGGTGTTGGCCATCCCCAAACATGTCCAATCAATTTAATTTACCACAGGTGGACTCCAATTAAGTTGAAGAAACATCTCAAGCAGTATCAGTGAAAACAAAATGCACCTCAGCTCACTTTGGGTGTCATATCAAAGGGTGTGCACGCTTGTGTACATATGATATTTTACATTTAGATTTTTAATAAATGAGCACAAATGTCTAAAAACCTGTT
Source organism: Bovichtus variegatus (assembly GCA_943593645.1). Lineage (NCBI taxonomy): Eukaryota > Metazoa > Chordata > Actinopteri > Perciformes > Bovichtidae > Bovichtus > Bovichtus variegatus. Next base: position 186,703 of record CALSCE010010897.1, on the reverse strand, counting down.
TTAACTATTTTGTGTAGAATTTTGAGACAGAAAATTAACTCAATCTATTGTAGAATAAGTCTGTAACATAATAAAACATGGAGAAGGTGAAAGGGGTGTGCGGACTTTCCGGCTTGACTGTATGTATGCATGCATGTATGTATGCATGCATGGATGTTTATCCATCTGTGTTTACTGGGGCACCAATGTTAACCCGGGGTTGTAGTCCGTGTAACGTTACATTAGTTTGTTTATTGGACTAAATCCAAAGTGGCAGAAACTAGAAAACGACCCACATATTCGTCTCATCTTCCCGGTGGCAGGGCAGTCAGGAAAGCAGCCCGCCGGGGGAGGAGAGAGGTTGGCAGAGCCAACACTTGTCAGCAGCCTGCCGTCAGACGGAGAGACTTGAGCTCAGTGGGCTGGTGGACCTGTGTAACAGCAGCAACAGGGAGTCTGCAGTTCCCCAGTGCTGTGGCTGAACTCCAGCTAACTGCTAACTGCACCTACGCCGTTTCCCGGGGCTGCCGACAGCTATACACTGGGCCAAACAGCCTCCTGGCAGCTGTGAGGACGTAGCGACGTGGTGCAGGTGGTTTTCTCCTTTCTGCCACTTTAATTGTAATCCAATAACTAAACTCTAAAACAGACACGGAACATGGCTGTAATATTTACAAGTGAGTCAGGCACAATACATCCATGGTCAGGCAGCTGTACTTCTTCTCCCTCTATACTAAGGCAGACTGAGCTACAGTGACTCACTATCACCTCTAGAGGAACAGGTGGTATTACAAGACAGGACGGAGCAGCTAGCTGTTAGCATGCTAATATCAGTAGATATCTCTGCAACACAACACATAGACGTCTTTGACATAACGTCAACACTGTTACCTCTTCACACTCTGTTGATAATCTTAGTTCATTGTTTTTAAGTTTAAATTGTCATATCTTACACATTGAACCTTCAATGTCTGTAATGGTGATGTTATCATAGAAAACGTTTACCTTTATAACCTCATGAGTGATTAAACATTCATATACAAACACAATGCGTTTACAAAATTGTATTTCAGAATTCTGAAGAAGTCACCAATAACACCTGAAATCCCATTGATATGATGATCAGCTACATGCTGAGCGCTTCTTTGCAAGAGGATGTTTGGTGACTTGATGAAATGAAGTACAACAAGTACAGTACTTTAAGTAGATTTTAGTCAGAGTACAAAAAATATATATATATTAAATGATTCTGAAGCAGCAGTGTCCAGAGGTGACTGCCATAATATCAGAAGCACCAGCTGCAAGTTCACTGGTGTGGTGATAGTTTAACAAATCTATAGTTGAAATGATCTGGTAGAATTTGATTCGAATATTTATTTATTTATTTAGTGCAAATTGCTCTCCAGGCCTCTTACTCCCATCAGGATAATGCACACATCCCCAGTGCGGACATCTACAGACACCATGAGCAACATGACGGTGCTCGACACTGCTGACCCCTATGACCTTGACATGACCTCAGACGAAGCCATATACCCCATCAGCTTCCAGGTAATGCTGCAGCCTCAGATCGCTTTTACAATCAAATCAATGTAACATGAGAGCATGACACAGAGATCTTCTTAGGTATACGATATTTTCAGAAAAACTGGTAACTGTCTAGCTCTTTAATGTGTTGGGAATTTGGATGCGAAGTAAGAAGACTTTCTGCTTATATCAAGTATAAATTAAATCTTCCACATTATTCTGATCACACATTATTATGACAATAATAACATTGAATGTGACACTTATTGCTACTAAAATACTTTCTGTTGGTAGATTTCTCTGACAGGCTTCCTGCTTTTGGAGATAGTTTTGGGCTTGAGCTCCAACCTCACTGTGCTCATTCTCTACTGTATGAAGCAGAACCTCATCAGCTCCGTCTCTAACATCATCACCATGAACCTGCATGTGGTGGATGTGTTGGTGAGTCCTGACCTCTATTAACATTAATCAGTTACGTTTTTGCCAAGAAGGATTTAACATCATGTGATTGGATATTGAGACTTCTGGTAATACAAAAAATTACCTCTCAACACTGCTACCATTTCAGAAAATAAACCATTATGACTGTACAAACCGGGGCTGGAAGATCCATTGAGTTCATATGGAACATTATGCTTGCGGTTTTAAAAAGACTTTCTATGGTGCAGGTCGCCCAGGAATATTAACGCCTGCCTAAGTATTTTTGGCAACCCATTTTAGAATTATCTTTTTTTTTTTTTATTTGGTCTGAGAGAACGCCGCCATCTGCGATCGATGAACTAGTGGACTAGTGGCAGCAGAGTGCTGCCGGGGAGCGGATGGAGAGCTCTGCTCTGCTGAGGCTGCCTTGGGCCTCAGTGCCAGCTCCCTGGGCAGGACCCAGGGCAGGACTGGTGTGCGACGGCAAGGCGGCTGCACTCCGCTCACCCCTCATTGGACTGACAAGCTTCTGGTGACACATTAGGCACACATGAGGTTAATTTCCATCCAGAGACTGCAGAGATCGTTTTACTGCTTAATTTTCAATGGACATAAGAAAGCACAGATAAGTTAACTAAAAAGTGTAAAATAACATGACGCGGTTGATTTTATTCCCGCCACTGGTAAAATCTTATTTCATTATTATTTCACTGTGGAACTGGTCACACAGCATTGAGTTACTTAGTCCCAGTATCAATTCAATTAAATTCAAATAGCTTTATTGGCATAAACAATTAGCAATTCAGCTGTGAATGACTGTAATGGTGGATTGACACAAACATATTATACCCTTTAGAATCGCATTGCATTGCAATCATTACAAAGCATGTTCTACATCTCAAAATTAGATAAAAAAACAAACTTAATGTGTTTGGGATGTGACCTGAATTCCTGTCTTTTTTTCCAGGTGTGTGTATGCTGCATCCCGCTGACAGCAGTGGTGGTGTTACTTCCTTTGAAGGCGGACACAGCTATGATCTGCTGTTTCCATGAGGCCTGTGTCTCATTTGCAAGCGTAGCTACTGCTTCGAACGTCCTGGCCATAACTGTAGACCGCTATGACATCTCAGTGCGGCCGGCAAACCGTGTGCTTACGATGGGCCGAGCTATAGCTCTACTGGGATCTATCTGGGCTCTTTCCTTTTTCAGTTTCCTGGTTCCCTTTATGGAAGTAGGCTTCTTCATCAACTTTGGTTCAGACCTTGTGAACCAGACTGCAGTGGTTACAGTGGCTCATACAAATGAGTATTACACAGAGCTTGGTTTGTACTATCACCTGCTAGCACAGATCCCTATATTCTTTTTTACAGCTGTGGTCATGCTCGTGACTTACTACAAGATCCTTCAGGCACTTAATATTCGCATTGGAACGCGCTTTCAGCACAACCTACCTAAAAAGAAGCAAAGGAGCAAAAACACCATCTCTTTGAGCACTGCGACACAAGGGGAGTCGACTGACGCTTCACAGAGCAGCACAGGAGTCAGGGCAGGTGGGAATGCACCTTTGGGCATGCGGGCATCAGTGTCAGTCATCATTGCGCTAAGGCGTGCAGTAAAGCGCCATCGTGAGAGACGGGAGAGGCAGAAACGAGTCTTCAGGATGTCTCTTCTCATCATTTCCACATTTTTACTGTGCTGGACTCCAATAACTGTGCTCAACACTATCATCCTCAGCACTGGGCCCAGTGATTTAACTGTTCGCCTCCGCTTGGGCTTCCTGGTGATGGCCTATGGAACCACTATCTTTCATCCGCTCCTCTATGCCTTCACGCGGCAGAAGTTCCAAAAGGTTTTGAAAAGCAAGATGAAGAAGAGGGTGGTGTCTGTAGTAGAAGCTGACCCTACACCAAACAATGTAGTCATCCATAACTCATGGATTGACCCCAGGAGAAACAAGAAGGTCACATTCGAGGACACGGAAGCAAGAAAAAAGTGTCTATGCTCGCAGGACGCGGAGTAATGGGATTAACTCAAATGTAAATATGTCAAATATGTAGAGTAAATGGGAATGGGTTACAGTCCATTCATTTAAGTAACAGACTATAGCGGAAACATTTTTTTTTAAACTAGTGTTTTAGAGGGAGATATGGAGTTTTGTTTATGCAAAGGGGAGATGTTAAGTATTTGGGGAAAAAAACATGGAAGAAATACGACTATAATGGGGAAATATTGGATACTGTAAGTCTAAACAAGCTTAAAACACATGTGCTCATTAACAATGGAGTCTGGCCAGCTAAGTAAATGAATACTAAAATTATGAAAAGATGTGTTCCTTGAGATCAGAGCAATATAGAGATAAGGGTGAGGAGTTTCCTTAAAATAAAAACTACATGTAAAAAGTGAAGCTACCAGCAGCTGAGTGTGTATGAGTTCAAGGATTGCATTTACAGTTTTTCCTCAGTTAAAAAAAGGGGTAGAGCCACGAAGACGGTAATTTATTGCTATTTATTATGGAATGTCATGGAGTGCTATCAAGGAAAATTCAGTCATAACTTTGTATCAATGCAGCAGTGTGTGTTATTCTCTGGTAAGTGTAAGATGAGACAAATGTTAATGTAAAGTCATAGGATACCTTGCTATTGTTTGTCAGATTTGTAATAAACAACCAAAGGCACAATAAGTGTCAGTATCACTCTGCTCTCTTGCCTTGTCTCAGCGTAGAATTTGAATACAGCGATAGAACAGGTCAGGCCAGTGTTTCTTCTTCACTTTCCTCAGAGAGGCCAACTCTCTCTGTTTTCTCATGTAGTGAGCTTTTAAATATATTGTTCAAGCCAAGGCCCTGTCTACACGTATATGGATATTTAAAGAAATCTGTCCACAAGACTTGTTTTGCTAAATATTTCAGTCCACCCTGAAACGTAAACATGACTCAAGAGCTTGCTGGGCCACTTGGTGGTGATAAAGGCCATGTCAAGGATACGTCATATACCAGAGAAGAAGGTTCAGAAATAAAAATGAACTTGTTTTCATTTGCCGTTATTCAAAATCAAACAATAGTTGCTAATTATTTCTTAAATTTATACATGATACATATTTATTTAACATATTTCTGTACAAAGCCCAAGGTGCTTTGGCAAAACCAAAATGAGACCAATATGTGTGGATAGACAATGAGGTTGAGTTGCTGCATAGCATCACCTTACAATACAAGGTGATGGTAAAATTGGGTGGCGCTCGTCTGTTACTTGGTGCAGCAATACTAATTTAAGATGTAAAGTAGTCATTAGACGTAGCAGTGCTAACAAAATGTAAATAAACCAGCAGTCCATTGAGGTTGCTATTGTTGTTTCTGGTTATGTTCCATAACGAAGGTACTTATTTTAACCCAAACCACACTATTTTACAACTTAACCAAGTACTTTTGTTAGATAAACATAACCATGGAGTTTTTGTTTGAATTTAAAACGTTAACCACACATCATAGTGTGAGGAGTAGGGCTACCCAGGGAGTTAAAAATTGACACCAGGTTGTCCTGACCAAGCGTCCGTATGTGACGAGATGGAAATTAGATTGGTTGTTCAACACAGATACCAAGTGGCTACAGTTTACGAAAATCTGCACCTTACAAGGCGGTTTTTTTTTTTTTTTTTTACAAATCTTCATTTTAAGTGACCTAAAACTCGTTTGCGTGTGGACAAGAGGCCAAAGGTAGAGGAAAATATCAGTTTAAAAAAATATCTGTATACATGTAGCCAGGGCCTAAGGTCACTGTGTTTAGAGAATGTGTTTGCATTTTTTTTTACAAGAAGATTTGCCTACATTTATTGTTGAAGTATAAACGGGAAGAAGTACAGATGAACATCCTGATTCTCCTACCAATACAATTTACTTGTTTGAAACACAAAATTCTAATTCACAGACAAATTCAGCTTGTGATGCTTTAAGGTGAGTTTGCTAAGGTCCGTTTTGATATGGACAAATGAGAGCATTGGAGAGGTGGGTTTGTGGTTACAGATGAAGACTTACGCTTTTAATTGAAAATTTTAACTGCCATTTGAGCACGGAAGAAGTTAAACATTTTATTTGTTTAATGATCTGTGCAAATGATACTGTGATGGCAATTGTTCTCTTCATAACAAAACAATGGAATAAACAATCAAGCCTAAATTGATAATCACAACCAATCAAAACCAACTGAGAAGCAATGTGTGGAAGCATTTTGGAAACAACACAATTGATGGCAGATAATGGTAAGGGGGTTTGTGGACTTTGTAAAATGCAACTGCCTTACAGTACCGTTACCATAACAACAAATGTGAAGTCATCTGTCACTCGAGTGCGGCAGCAACCAAATAAATTAAACAATGTGAATTGTACAACTTGTCTTGGGAACATGCTACGGGGGTTGCATTCCAATGAAGTCTAATAATGTAAGATCAAACTGAACCTGCAGTCTGAACCAGGGCGAAAGGTCACAGATTTGATCTGCACTTGATCAACATTTGTAGGGCACTAAATTACAACTTGCTCGCTCCATATAGGGAAACTGAGTATCAACATCAGTTAAACGCCTAAAATATAAACAAAAATGATCTTGTCCTCAGTGTGATCAACTGGGAAATCTTCAACAGAAATGGATCTCCCTGTTGTAAGACAGATACAAATATGTACTATGTATATTTTGAAAGAGGCATTTTACATATTTTGGTACGTGAAACAAATACAGAAACATGTTTATGTACATGTTATTGATGGTTGCCAGGACTAGAATATATTTTCATAGACTCAATTAGAGGAAATGCAATGCTCTTTCCTATTGCAGCTGATACATGGGTTTTACATGACAATTTGCATATAGGCTTTATTAAGTATACAGTATATTATTAGTCTCTTTAAGTGTATTGAGTTTCTTACAACAGCTGGTATTTGCATTTGGTGCAAATATGGTTCAACTAAGACCAAGATGTCATTAGATTTGAAGGTATTTGGTCATAAACCAGACACATTGAAATTTGAACCTGATGATGGTGCTAGATAAAAAGTGCAGGGATTACAGTGTATCCTGAGAGGAACATGAATGTGTTTACCAAACTTCAGCGCAAACTGATCCAATAGCTGTGGCGAAATTTCACTTAAAACCGCAAGTCAACCTTATGGTGGTGTTATAGGAAAAGTCAGGGGAATAAGATTCATCCTCTGGAGACCATAATTGGCTGTGTAAAAATTCATGGCAAGCCATTCAATAATTGTTGAGACATGTCAGTCTGAACCAAAGTGGTCTACTAATCAACATTGCTATCCCTAGTGCTATGCTACTAGCATTACTAAAACATCCCCCCAGACCAAAAGTATGTTGACTTAATTTGTGCATATTAGGTATTTTATTAAATATTTTTAATTGTGGTAAGCTCTGGGGAAAGGAGCGAGCACTGAAATTAAACTATTCTTCAGGCGACATTCTCTTTAACCTCCACTGAAGTGATTCCAGGGCACCACAGTGTGAACCATAGCAAAACACAAAGCAGCAAAGCCCACTTGAGAAAATTGTTGGAATTGTTGAACAACAACCGACTGGCAGAGCAGAGAGCAGAGACCAGAAGCAGACAATGTATCACCTTAAGAGTTTGTTGCTGTGCTGGAGAATACTGAGGACCATGACCCCATTTAAAAGGTCTTTGTAGGCAGTGGAATTTGAGTGAGCCTCTGTGTGTGTGTGTGTGTCTCTGCGTGTCTGTGAGAAGTGGTCACAGGCTAGCAGGCACAGGCTGCTGAAAACACTTGTCCTTCTGAGCACCCTCTGTCACGCTCAATGCCCTGTGATAACTAAGGGTAGTATGGCAAATAGATAACTGGTGGCGGTGACATTCAATGCATCCATATCACTTTTTGTCTACTGACACCAGAAGGTTACACAGTCCTCTAAACCTATCCAGCATTTGTTGGACACAACAATTATGATTTGAGGTTGAAATAGGTATCACTGTTGTGACCTCATGATACACCTCTTAAAACGGATATAATTACAGCCTTAAAGTTACCATGAAATGGTAACCATGAATATCATCAGGAATAACTGTGTCAACAGGGATTGCCAAAAACATTGTAATCAACTTATTGTAGGACTTTTTACCCATTAGTCACTGGCTTAAGTGACTAAAGTAGTTGCAATGTTTTTTCAGGGATTAGTTCATTCAAGAGCTCATTTCATGGAATATATATATATATATATATATATATATTATTGTGTTATTGTTCAAACAGGCATGGACCTATCTGAATAAATTAATTCTGGAAAATGTCAGAAAAAATAATTTAGGACCTAATCCACTCACAAATCTAGCTCGAAGCACATGAATTCTTGCAACTACACTTTGAGCACCACAGCACAAGGAGAAGAAGCGGCATTTGTCTGATTCCAGCACATTATCTTGACCTGCAGGTCCACCTTATTGAGCCCTGAACCCTTGTAAGCCCTTGTAAAACTGAGGGCAGCAACATTACATTACATTACATTACATTACATTACAGGTCATTTAGCAGATGCTCTTATCCAGAGCGACTTACAGTGAACTAACTACAGGGACAGTCCTCAGGAGCAGCTCAGGGTTAAGTGCCTTGCTCAGGAGCACTATGGTGGCAGCCTGGTGTTGAACTCACAAACTTCCAGTGTTCTATTTGGAGCTTCAGGAATTTAAGAAACAAACCAGAGCTAAAACAGCAGTGAATACCTGACAGGTGGCCAGAAAGATGTTTCTGACAATGTTGCACTATGACTGCAAGTCATGATGTGATGATGTCAGGCCAGCTGTTATAAAGGTAAACAAACAAGGCACTAAATAATCAAGATAAATGTATATAAAAGCATGTCCGAGTCTGAAAAAACTACTAAAACCCAAACCTAAACTGCTTTTCAAAATATTCCTATATTGTTAAAAGTATGACTGTTCTGCTGATGTTTTTGAATGTTTAAGAGCCATCGCAAAGCAGCATGGTGTGCACACAGCAGGCCCCATGCTCTGATATAAAAAGGTCAACAGCCCTGTCATCACTGAAGCTGCTGTATAATCTCCACTTCAGACCACAACACATCCACACTACAGACTCTAGCGTAGCGTGCAACTTGCTTAAAGCTTAGAAAAAATATCAGCGCTTTGGAAATACTCTATACACTGACAGTGTGTGTCAGTGTGTGTCTTTAGCGTTACGGGTCACTTGTGCCCATAATTACTCAGTTTATTTAGGCTAGGAAAAATGTGGCTTGGTATGTTTATGTTATATATTTTTAATTGACTTTGTTAAATACATTAATGCGTGAAATTTGTGTTTCAGCACTAAATATAGATATTTGAGCATTTGGTCCAGTCAAGTCAAGTTTATTTATAGCCCAGTATCAGTATGACAAAATGAAGGTTGGTGAAGGTGGTCTGTTAGGATCTGCACTGGTGTGAAAGCACACACCTACAAGTGTTGCATACTGGGAGACTACAGCAACAATTGTAGTTGTGTAGAAACAGACTTGAACTTTGGATAATCAATGAACATACATGTCCTTACCTAGTTCATTGAGGCTCTGCGCAGCCTTGGTGATCTCCCTGCTGCCCCCCTGCAGCTGACCCTGGAGCCGCTTGCTGAGGTACAAGATACGAATGATCCTCCGCAGAAGGTCACAGGCCACCTGGAGTACGAACAGATTGAGGAGGAAAGATGGAGAGATACGTGAATCAAACTTCAACCCAATATCCAGGGATTAAGCAATGACTAAAGTGAGTGAGATGCGTGAAGCTCAATTTGACACTGTGTTTTGTGGCAATGGCTGACTGGCCTCTTTGAAGTAACAGGCATGTGGAAAAGGAAAATATCCCTCAGAAAGTAAGAATAACATTATAACTGGATTATCAAATAAACTTGAGGTTGATCTAAGAGTAGCCTTTCAGTCACTTGGTTCATATCTGCCAGTTTATGTCTTCATAAAAACATTTAGTAAATGTTTAGGACATACCTTCCACAAAGCAATCTTGTTATTATTACTACAGGTAATTTAGCAGACGCTCTTATGCAGAGCGACTTACAGTGAACCAACTACAGGGACAGTCCTCAGGAGCAGCTCAGGGTTAAGTGCCTTGCTCAGGAGCACTATGGTGGCAGCCTGGTGTTGAACTCACAAACTTCCAGTGTTCTATTTGGAAGCTTCAGGAATTGAGGAAACAAACCAGAGCTAAAACAACAGTGAATACCTGACAGGTGGCCAGATAGATGTTTCTAACAATGTTGCACTATGACTGCAAGTCATGATGTGATGATGTCCGGCAATTGCAAACTAAGTAGTTTGCAGAGTTGATCCAGTACATTAAGATTCGGTGCTACTAATTTATTTTGGAGATGCATCTTGTATGTAGTTAATAACCCTTTTAAATGGTTCCTGAAACTAACAGGCAAGAAAGACGATACAAAGAAGACAAAATTGGGGTAAACATCCTGGTCAGTCTGCGGATTGTTATACGCTTTCATGATAAATGTATTGTATCATGGTATTGAACTCACAAACTTCCGGTGTTCTATTTGAAAGCCTGACTACTAGACCACTAGACTACTAGACTACCACCACCCACTTGTTGGTAAGTAACGCTTACTTTCAAAGCCAGGCAAAGCTAAAATATTACACCTTATGGTTGCTATGCAAATACATAGCAAGGGTAACCATAGAGCTATTCCTGCTCTTAACTACACTTTGTACAAGTATTTGTTGAGAGGAAAAATTCACACAAACAAAAGGCAAGAGAAAGGCAAGTAAAGAAGTAGCTTGTATATGAAGTTGGTCCTTCTGTGGTAGACCCAGTTCAACAAAGATGGAAAGCAACACAAGGTAGTGCTGTGCTGAGTAGTTACTGTATAAAACTCTGAAAGAATGACTGCATAATGTAATTAAAATGGCCGGCAGGAAGGAGGAGGCAGAGGAGGAGGAACAGTGGTGTAGCTGAGAGGTGAGGGCCTCTCATGCCTCTGTGATTCTGTGTGTCCACTTATCTGTGCGAGTATGAGTATAATATAACAATACTGAGGGGTGCTTTCAGACCTAACCTGTTTGGTTCTGTTAAAACAAAACTCAGGTCTGTTTGCCCAGTTAGTCACTCGAACCCTCGCTCAGACCAAACAACCGAACCGAGATCGCTTCACCAAGCGGACACTGGTGAGGTTAATTTGTGGTGTGAAAGCAAACAAACCAACCACAGGATTTTACGATTGTAGATATGTGATTCTTAGCACGATTTCAAAAGCTTAACTACTAATAAATGTGCTGATCAGATCATTTTGGTAAGACGTAGGCCTATGCACATCAGTGCAGTGTCTGTGCACTCCCCAAAGTTCGCAACAGTCATCTGGGAGCGCACAACGGAGCTTTAAAAAAAAATAATAATAACAATAATAATAATAATAATTATATATATATATATATATATATAAAGTCCTGTCTCTATCTGTGTGACAATTAAAAACATGATTTCCCCACGTGAGTACTTACGATGCATGATGCATGATGCATGATGCATGATGACAATCTCCAAAACTGTCCAATCAACGAGTTACCTGTCAGTCTCCAGAACCAAGAGGAGTAACTTCATGACTCCTCTTGGTTCGTTTGTAACGTGGAATACACACCAGGGAGCAGCGAAGTGCAGCTCACCACATTAACATCTTTATGTGGCCAGTAGGCGTGTTCATGTGTTTCAAACATGAAGAAACTCTCTGTAGCATAGATTAACATGTCACTAGTTTTGTGCAGAAATTTCCAGTGTGTCCATGTTGATGTCTGAGATGGACAGGATTAATCCTGACATTAAAGGCTCTGCTCAAATACAAAAAGAGGGCTTTTAGGTCAGGCAATAAGGACGAGTTGAGGATTGTACAGAGGGCGCTGAGGTGGAAGATCAGGGAGGGTAAGAACAGCTACAGGAAAAAGATGGAGGAGCAGCTGCAGCAGAGGGATGTCAGCGGAGTCTGGAGAGGCCTAAAAACCATCTCTGGGTTCAAGGATCCAGACTTCCAGCAGCCTAAGGGGGACATAAAGTGGGTGAATGACTTGAACATTTTCTTCAACAGATTTGATCAGTCACGCACCCCTCCCCCGGCCCATTCCCACCTGCTGCAACCCCCACTGTCTGTATCACCAGGATACGACCCTGTTACCTCCCCCATCGCCACCTCCACCCACCCTCCTACCTCAACCCATAGCTACCAGTCACCCCCCACCCCCCCACCTGCTACCTGCACTTTGTCCCTCACAACGAACCAAGTGAGGAGGGAGCTCAAGAGGTGTAAGGTGAGAAAGGCTGCGGGTCCAGATGGCATTAGCTCAAGGCTCCTCAAATCCTGCGCAGACCAGCTGTGCGGGATAGTGGAGCTACTCAATTCAACCTGAGCCTGAAACAAGGGAGGGTACCACAGCTGTGGAAAACATCTTGTGTGGTACCTGTGCCAAAGACCCCTCGTCCCAAGGACTTCAACAGCTATAGGCCGGTGGCGCTGACATCGCAGCTGATGAAGACCCTGGAGAGGTTGGTCCTTGGATATCTTCAGCCCCTTGTGAGACCATCAATGGACCCGCTACAGTTCGCCTATCAGCCTGGCACTGGGGTGGATGACGCTGTCATCTACCTCATGCAGAGACTTCTCTCTCACCTGGAGAGGGCTGGGTGTATTGTGAGAATCATGTTCTTTGATTTCTCCAGTGCCTTCAACACCATCCAGCCCCTGCTTCTGGGAGACAAGCTGCAGCGCTCAGGGGTGGACCACCACCTCACCACCTGGATCCTGGACTACCTCACCAATCGCCCAAAGTACGTGATGACCCGGGAGTGTCAGTCAGACACAATTGTCAGCAGCACGGGGGCCCCCCAGGGAACGGTTCTGGCGCCGTTTCTCTTCACCCTCTACACTGCAGACTTCACACACAATACAGCAAAATGTCACCTGCAGAAGTTCTCCGACGACTCTGCTATTGTTGGCCTCATCTCAGATGGGGACGACAAGGAGTACAGGGAACTTACTCAGGATTTTGCTCTCTGGTGCCAGAAGAACCACCTCCAGCTCAACTCAGGGAAGACCAAGGAGCTGGTGGTGGACTTCAGAAGGCGCAAACACTCTCCACCCTCACCAGTGAACATCCAGGGAACGGACATTGAGATTGTAAAATCTTACAAGTATCTGGGCTTGTCAGACAATTCAACGGCTCTGTACAAGAAAGGACAGAGCCGACTCTATCTGCTGAGGAGACTGAGGTCGTTTGGAGTGCAGGAGGCACTCCTGAGGACCTTTTTTGACTCTGTGGTGGCTTCAGCCATTTTTTATGGAGTGGTCTGCTGGGGCAGCGGCATCTCTGCTGCTGACAGAAAGAGACTTAACAAACTGGTAAAGAAGGCCAGCTCTGTTCTGGGGAGCCCTCTGGACACTGTGGAGGTGGTGGGAGACAGGAGAATGATGGCCAAGCTGTCATCCTTGTTGGACAACATGTCCCACCCCCTCCAGGACACTTTGTCCGCACTGAACAGCTCTATCAGTGACAGGCTGCTTCACCCGCGGTGTCACACGTAGAGATACCACAGGTCCTTCCTTCCTGCAGCAGTCAGACTGTACAATCACCACGGCCCCTGGTAGACCACCATACACTAAATGCGGCTGTAACACCACTGTTCCTCCGCTCATGTGCAATACACCCCGTTACTATTTATTACTATTCTTACTGTGCTTACGTTACTGTGCAATACAATCACGTGCAATACGTATGTGCAATATATCTCTTTTTACTATGTATAATTGTTACCACTGGCTGCTAGAGTATTACTCTCTGTTCACTTACTGTATTACGTCAACCTGCCACCTACTTACCACGGTTGTTGTGTTTTTTGTACTTATATTTTGTACTTATACATTTGTACTTAACCTTTTATCTGTACTGTCCCTTTGCTGTTGTAGCGCCATAAATTTCCCCGCTGTGGGACGAATAAAGGTTTTCTGATTCTGAAGATATTGTTCTGTTTCACAAGGAAAACAAACAGGCCTTGGATTCCACGATGACTGATCACCTAACGCTTGAGTCACATCCAACTCATACTGAAGGCTCGGGCAAGAGACAAGACAGAGTGATATCTCACAAAATCTGAGTGAAACAGAGCAATTAGCCCTGGAGAGAGACCTCAGAATCTCACTGAACTTCTTACAGCTGCCGTTTCAGCAATATTCAATCATGTTTTCCCTTAGCTAAACAGACAGGAGGACTGCAGCCCAGTGCTCTTACTGAGGTGCATGTACATGTGTTGCTTGGTCGTGTACAGATAGCAGCATGGAGCTCTGCACACAACAAATCTTTACGTTCTGGAAAACTTGGAATCAAATGTAAAATAATGTTCTTTTGTAAAACTGCCACGCAGTTTCTTCTGCCATCTCAAAAGAGAAACTGACTGATTCACACACAGCCAGAGAAAAGTAAATATAATAATATCATCATGACGTGTGTGGTGGAGAGTTACCTGCAGTCTAGCGAGCTGGGTGATCCTGGCCACAATCTTGTTGTACGGGTCAACAATCTTCGTCCTTATCCTGAAGACATGTGGATGGTTTTATTAAGAACCAGAGAGGTGCATATAAAAAGCATCATATAGACCTTTTACACTGCAGAAACTTACCAACCTGTCACCTGGAGCTTCTTAGAACATGAACTTTTAAGACTCTTTTCTTTGTCTTTTCACTATTTTACAAAACAATGTTGTTTCCAGATACCATTAAAAAAAATGCTGTTTGGCTGTTTTGTAGGTGTGTAAGGTAATAATAAATCAAAAACTTTATTTGTATAGCAATTTTTTAAGGACACAGTAACAAAGTGCCTTTCAATAAGACAAATCTAAACAATATAGAATTACAGACCAATACGACAAAGTTAAAAAATTATGAAAATATCACAAAAAATAACTCTGGAGGAGGAGCTCTGACCTTTGTGTTGAGTTTAGATCTTGTAACAACGAGAAAAAGGAAACATCAAAGGATCTCAGGGATCAAGCTGGAACATAATGCCATGGCATTTTTTTTTTTTTTTTTTTTTGAATAGTAGGTGAACAAGCGCTGTTTAGGAAGTTAAGTAAGTGGGACAGACAACAGTAGAAGACGTGGCGCTGGTATTGTTATTGATTTCTTTCACAATTACAACGTTATAACGGTGTCCAACATATAGAACCACTTTGTAGTTTTTTTGTTTGCTTGTTAAATACTGCTGATAAAGCAACACAAATCTCCATCATAGGGTTTTCCTCGAGATTTGATGATGGTTTTACAACAAAGGCGAGGCACCTTCGAGAGTTACATTCTATTTGTACTTTTTAAGACTTTCTTCTAGTCGGGGCTAAGTTGGAAAAAGGTCTTGTCATGCACCTTAAGCTAAATTGAATCAAAATGAGATGAGAGTTGTGAGGGGGTTTGCATATGTTGCCAGGCCACCGTCAATCGAATCTGATGAAACCATACCCACAAAGTTCTGATGAAGCTTTTTCAGAGTTTTTGAGTGTTAAACTCTTAATATTCAGTAAAATAATTAAGGACGTTTTGTCAAAACTTTAACTTTTATTGTCAATTTTATAGTCCTAATTATTTGATGATATTTACAATTTTTTTGATTTTGAAACCAAGTTTTCAGGGGCTTCATGGACTCAAATCGAAATAAAACAATAATTTATTTTCCAAGGCCCAGCTAAGACAACCGGCAAAGAAAAGAGACGGGTTGTAAATAGGTGTAAATTGTAAATATGTGAATAAAGCCACAAGAAAACACATTTACCTGTCAACAGCTGCCTGCAAAGCACTGATCCTGGTCTGCATCATCTGAAGGACCCCTAAAAATAACAAAAACAAATATTTTCAGTACAAGTGACACTTATTTCAAGAGGTACTTTCTTAGCAGACTTCATCTGAAAAATGCTGGCCCTCTCTTGTGGTAAAACCCGAGAACTGCAATAATTGAAATGGCAGAGTTTGAAAAACAGTTCTCTGCTATAGCAAGTGTCTTTGTGTCTCTTGACTAGTTTCAAACTGGAGGTTCACTGATTGGGCTTATAATGCATTATGACTACCTATGCACACCTCAACAATTAGCTGTAGTAAGGACTCATAGTATGCTATAAAAGTCCATGCAGTGTTTTAAGTCAACAACATATTGATGCATCTATAATTGCAAATCCATGCTTCATCATAGCGTTTCATTGTTGGTGGTAA
>CALSCE010010897.1:154610-165517 GCA_943593645.1 Bovichtus variegatus | reverse complement strand
CGACCCGACCCCGGATAAGCGGTTGAAAATGGATGGATGGATGGATTGTCCAGGAACGAAATCTCGGACTCATGGTGACGACTGTGTTTAAATTTACTTTGTACAATGGGGACAAAGGGAAAAAGGACCGACCAGAGAGATCGATGCCTAATTGAGTTTTTCATGAGATCCACATACGCTGCAGAAAGTTGTAAACATTTAAAAACTAACAAGATTATGGTTTTTCAGGTTCACTGAGTTTGACACAACTCTCACAAGTAGGGAAAAAACTTTATTGGGAATTAATAAAATAAATTTAAAAAAAGGTGAAAACTGAAGGTATTGAAAGGAACATAACTGAGGAAAAGTCTTCTCTTTCTCTCCATCCCTCTCTGCATCAGGTGGATCCTGATCTCAATGCATTTCCTCCATCACCAGCATATGAGCAGCAGCAGCAGCAGCCAGAGGAGAGGCTTCAGCAGCAGCAAGTATCAGGTCCCGCCCTGTTCGCTAGATGTTTTATGTTATGTCTGTGTTTCCTGTTTTATTGTGTTAACTGCATGTTCCCTTTCTGTCTGTTGTTCCTACTTCCGGTCCCCAGCTGTCTCCACTCTGTTCATTAGTGTCTCCACTCTGTTCGTTAGTGTCTCCACCTGTGCCTCGTTGTCGTCTCCACCTATGCCTCGTTGTCCCCTCCCACTTCCTGGTGTATATTATTATATATTCCTGTTGTGTTGTTTGTCCCTTGTTGCCAGTTCGACTTCATTCATTCATGTCGAGAGTTCCAGCGTTGTTCCTGTTTCCCCGGTTTCCTCAATCCTGTTTCCGTGACCTGACTCCGTCTTTGCCTGATCCCTGTCTGTTGTTCCACTACGCTGAGCACCTACCCGTGGATCGACCCCGTTTCTGTGACCTGACTCTGCCTTTGGACTCTCCCTACATGTTCTGTATGTCTTGCTGTTTACCTGTGTATCGACTTTGCCACCAAGATCTAGTAAAGTCTTTCTTCCTCATCATCGTGCAGTCTCTGAGTCGTGCTATTGAGTCTCTCTCCGTGTGTACTGGTCGTACTGTTACAGCAAGAGCACAAATGGTTCCAGTTACCACTTTAGTTAACGAAGTCCCACCTCATAGAGAGAGCACACCGTCATGGCTGGACCATCTCATGCACAGAAGGAGAAGAAAGTACATGACACAGGCATCATGGGTGTCATGCCATCCATGCTGAAACTCAACTTGATGCCACAACGTCAAACACTGATGAAAGAAAAGAACAACAACTTCACATGGCTCAAGTCACCATGTTACAAGCTGTTCAAGAACAACAACAGCAACAACAGCAACTAGAACAACAAATGGGTTTCAGATCTAGACCCAGCCATTTCAACAACGCCCAGCACCGAGGCATTCCTCGCCTTTTGCAAAGACTTTCAACCTACGGATGGAGAAGTAAGACGTCTTCTGTTGAAGAAGACCAGGGTTAGGTCAAAGAAGAGTCCAAAGACAACGTAAACCCAACGAGTGCAACATCTGCCATCAAAAGGAACGCTGGGCTTGAGATTGCCCCATGGCAAACACCGGTAATGCAAATGAACGCCAGAGGAAAGAGGAGGCATGCGGAGAGAGAGAGGGAGACACCCAGCTGCAGAGACAGATGAGACGCAGCAAAAACACTTGTGAAACACAAACACTCACGCAAAGAAAAGCTGGCACTACTAACCACACCTACATTACAGAACATAACTGATGAAAAACATGCTTTGATTAAACAAGCTATTGAGGTAATTGAAAAGAAAGTGAAAAAAGTTGTGCACAAATGGCACATACGTATGCTAAATTTGAAACAAAACCATACAAGGCAATGCCAGAAACAATACTTGTAGTTTGTGGAAAGGCACTTTTTTGGTTGACAAGGGAAACATTTTAATCAAGGAAAAAGTGTAAACATTTTAATCAAGGAAAAAGTGTAAACTTTGTGCATTCTGTAGGAGCTTCAGGCCTTTATTATGAAAGAAAATTGACCAGCCCTAGTGTGTACACACATATGACTGTTAAAACTAAACATAGTCTTCTCTTGTCACCATTTGTCCTATAAATTTGCTGGGACGTGATTTGATGTTACAACTGGGTATTAGCCTTATCCCGGCCCCTGAAGGCTTGAAGGTTGTTAGAAAACAATCTACAGAATTAGATTGTGTTCTGGTAATATTGATTTACAAAATATTTACATGTACAAGTGGAGAATTTTGGTTGACATAAAAGAAAAGATTGTACAGTTTCCTAGGGAAATTGTTCATCATCTGTCAGACTTTATGCTAGCAGAGCAACTACACTGTACTGCTCATGCGACATATGACTTTGAAAATGTTTTTTTTACTGAGTTAAATACGGATTTGCAGACAGATATGGACAAAGATGTGCTATTTCAGTGTTATCTCCAGAGCAGAGGAATTCATCCTGAATGGGGATTCTTTTCCACATATCTCTTTGGCTAAACCAAAGGAGGAAAAGTGGAGGGGCTTAGGTACCTTTAGGAAAAGATGCTTGAACTTGACTGATTGGACAATGGTCTCATCAGAGCAACAAGTTATGTGGTCTCCAAGCACTGGGGTGTTT
The DNA here is from genome assembly GCA_943593645.1 of Bovichtus variegatus. Lineage (NCBI taxonomy): Eukaryota > Metazoa > Chordata > Actinopteri > Perciformes > Bovichtidae > Bovichtus > Bovichtus variegatus. Next base: position 162,922 of record CALSCE010010897.1, on the reverse strand, counting down.
AAATGTTTGTATGAAAAGTATTTACCAGTACTAAAATCTGTGTATTTGTCAGATGAGATGCAAATCACACACACTCCTCTCTGATCCATGCTCGGTCTCCCCAGTATTGCAGACTCTGCCTCAGATGCTGTGGGCGGAGAGGAAGTATGATGTTGGCCTGATAAGAAACTGTGATCCTGTGGTGTTCACAACCTAAGTCACATTTCCGACCATGTAAGCGACAATATCCTCTGAAACAAGAGGCTGTGGACGGCATTAAACCTGTTTTTTAATTCTCTTTTACTGGCAGGAGTAATTGTCCCCTGTAAAGACTCATCTGTCTGCACCCCCATCTTCCCAGTGAAGAAAATAAGAGACAGGGGTCAACCTACTGAGTGGCATTTTGTGCAGGACTTGAAAGCAGTGAATGACACAGTAGCCCTGCACGCACCTGTGGTACCAAACCCGTACACACTTTTGTCACAAATACCCCCAAATGCAGAATGGTTTTCTGTGGTGAATCTGTCAAATGCATTTTGCAGTGAGCCAGTTTCACCCAGACAGATAATTTTGGTTTGCTTTTAACTTTTATTTCAATGGAAAACCATACACATTCACTGGACTTTGCCAGGGTTATTGTGAGTCTCCTTCACTCTACAACCAGGCACTTCAGGCTAGTTTAGAACCTTTGGTTTTGACCAAGGGCACAGCTCTAGTGCAATATGTGGATGGTTTGCTCATAGCATCACCAACACAAGAACAATGTGAAGCTGACACTTTGCTGTTGCTTAAACATTTAGCCAGGTCAGGTCAGCCTTTCCAAATTACAATTTGTGAAAACAGCCGTTACTTTCTTAGGATATGACATCTCAAGAGGAGGTAAATCTTTATCTCAAAACCGCATTAAGGCTGTTGTTGAGATGCCCAAACCTCAGACTAAGAAATAACTTGTATCTTTTATGGGAACATGTTCATACTGCAGAACCTTCATAGCTAACTATGCCATTCTTGAAGCTCCATTAGGTGATCTGATTTACGGAAAGAACTTGTCTTCTAATAACCCTGTGGAGTGGACACCTCAAGCTGACCAAGCTTTCGTTGATCTCAAAATGGCCCTACAACAGTCTCCTACTCTTGGTCTTCCAGATCTGACGAAACCATTCTTCTTGACATGCTAAATGTCACGGTTAAAAGATGTACTGTTCTCAACCCTGAATCTCTTTTGCCTCTTCCAGACGACGATACTGCTGTGCTTACAGCAGGACCTTTTCCTCATCACCTCTCAGCACAGGCAGCAGAGCTTATTGCACTCACGGAGGCCTGCAAATTGGCAACAGAGTTGCCTGTAAGTTCTCCGTACTTTGTACTTCGCTGCAGACTGCTTGACACTCTGCATCGTTGTTCCTTCTTGCAAGAATAACAAATTCAAAATTACTTATTCAACTAAGTACCTTTATTTCAGTGTAATATCTCACCATCTCTGACGATAGTTTGTCGGTTAAATTCCACGACACCTCCTACCTCAACCTATAGCTCCCAGTCACCCTACTCACCCACCCTGTAACCTGCTACACCTGCTACCTGCACTTTGTCCCTCACAAGGAACCAAGTGAGGAGTGAGCTCAAGAGGTATAAGGTGAGAAAGGCTGCGGGTCCAGATGGCATCAGCTCAAGGTTCCTCAAATCCTGTGCAGACCAGCTGTGTGGGATAGTGGAGCTACTCTTCAACCTGAGCCTGAAACAAGGGAGAGTACCACAGCTGTGGAAAACATCTTGTGTGGTACCTGTGCCAAAGACCCCTCGTCCCAAGGACTTCAACAGCTACAGGCCGGTGGCGCTGACATCGCAGCTGATGAAGACCGTGGAGAGGTTGGTCCTTGGATATCTTCGGCCCCTCGTGAGACCATCAATAGACCCGCTGCAGTTCGCCTATCAGCCTGGCACTGGGGTGGATGATGCTGTCATCTACCTCATGCAGAGACTTCTCTCTCACCTGGAGAGGGCTGGGTGTACTGTGAGAATCATGTTCTTTGATTTCTCCAGTGCCTTCAACACCATCCAGCCCCTGCTTCTAGGGGACAAGCTACAGCGCTCGGGGGTGGATCACCACCTCACCACCTGGATCCTGGACTACCTCACCAACCGTCCACAGTACGTGAGGATCCGGGAGTGTCATTGAGATACAATTGTCAGCAGCATGGGGCCCCCCAGGGAACGATTCTGGCGCCGTTCCTCTTCACTCTCTACACTGCACACTTCACCCACAATACGGCAAAATGTCACCTGCAGAAGTTCTCCAACGACTCTGCTATCGTTGGCCTCATCTCTGATGGGGACAACAGGGAGTACAGGGAACTTACTCAGGATTTTGCTCTCTGGTGCCAGAAGAACCACCTCCAGCTCAACTCAGGGAAGACCAAGGAGCTGGTGGTGGACTTCAGAAGGCGACAACACTCTACCCCCACACCAGTGAACATCCAGGGAACGGACATTGAGATTGTAAAATCTTACAAGTACCTGGGTGTTCACCTGAACAATAAACTGGACTGGTCAGATAACTCTGTGGCTCTGTAAAAGAAAGGACAGAGCCGACTCTATCTGCTGAGGAGACTGAGGTCGTTTGGAGTGCAGGAGGCACTCCTGAGGACTTTTTTCGACTCTGGTGGCTTCAGCCATCTTTATGGAGTGGTCTGCTGGGGCAGCGGCATCTCTGCTGCTGACAGGAAGAGACTTAACAGACTAGTAAAGAAGGCTAGCTCTGTCCTGGGGAGCCCTCTGGACACTGTGGAGGTGGTGGGAGACAGGAGAATGAAAGCCAAGCTGTCATCCCTGTTGGACAACATGTCCCACCCCCTCCAGGACAATTTGTCTGCACTGAGCAGCTCCATCAGTGACAGGCTGCTTCACCCGCGGTGTCACACGGAGAGATATCGCAGGTCCTTCCTTCCTGCAGCAGTCAGACTGTAGCATCTCCACGGCCCCTGGTAGACCACCACACACTCACCAATTCAGACTGTGAAAGTACAATTGCACTGCTATGTGCAACATCTCTGCAATATTTTCTTACTTACTATCTGTTGTTACTATTGTTGTTTTTAGCCCGGTACTACTGCATTCGCACTTTACTTACTTACTTAACCATCCACTTTAATTTTAGTGTTCACATGTTTTTATTGCATTCTTTTTTACCTTTCTGCTGTAACCATGTAAATGTCCCCGCTGTGGGACTAATAAAGGATTTCTGATTCTGATTAAGAAAATTAAAAAGAGAAGTCAACTCCAGATGCCCCAAACATTCTTAACCATCCAAATCTGCTCTAACCCAGGCATGCTGAATGATGAATTCCATCTGATCATACTTTGGATTGATTGTTTATTATTAAGATATGTAACACACCCTAAATACTATATAACAGGGAGGCAGTGGCTCGGTCCATAGGGACTTGGCATTAGGACCTGAGGTCCACTGCTTTCTTTAGCCCACAAACGTAATAACCCAATTGTTATAACTCTCAAACATGATAATCTAAATTGTATTAAATGCTTTTCATATTATATATATATATATATATATATATATATAAAAAACAAGGGATTCAAAATAATGTGCAGTCCTTCATAAAGCGGAACACCTGGTCACCCTTATCACATATTGCTCATAATTAATAAACATTTTTATTTGTAGCTGTTGAGCATAACAATGAACAGCAGAGTAATGGGTTGAGTTGAGGGCTGTTTAAGAATGAAAAACATAAAATAGCCGCTGGTTACTGAACTCTAATAAACTATAGCATTTATCCCTGGTTTATGTAAAGATGTATCCAGACTTTTAAAGACCCTATGTGTAAGATTTAAACATTTCAGAATTGGCACTACTGTGATGAATTTAGAAAAGCAGCACACAGACTGCAGACATCACCCATCTTGTCTCATTTAAGCCACACTGGCAGTTTTGCTGTAATGTTGATCAGGTTGTTGGTTGGTTCACCACTTTGGTCCAAAAACTGAAACTGGGGGAGGCTGTGGCTCAGGAGCAGTGGTTGTCCACCAATCGGAAGGATGGGGGTTCAATCCCTGGCCCTTACAGTTGAAGCATACTTGGGCAAGATACTGAACATGTAACTGCTCAACATTTCTATTTCAACTTATGGTTTATGATCAATTACCTGTGACATTACAAGCAGCTTCAGCTTCAGCTTTCTATTTAGTGTAAATTTGAAAATGTTAGCATTTCAAAGTAACATTCCATGTTCATCAGCGTGTTTGCATTGTCAGCATGTAAGGCAGGGATCGGCAGCCTTTTCTGATACAGTTACACTATTACTGGAAGTCTGACCTTGTTTATAATAATAGTGCTGTAGGCCTAGATATTAGACTAACTGTCGATGTGGCAGGAGGGCCGGTGTGTAGTTCAGAGAGAGGATCCAGAGGCATAGGAAATGTAAACCTTTTGTTCCATTGATTATTATGTGTAACGTGAGGCCACATGCCAACAAGACAGATGAACTAATCGCCTCAGTGAACAGCCAGCATATCTCCACAGATTGCAGTTTACTTTGCTTCACAGTGAGATGGCTTAACAGAATATACCGGAACAACCTCAAGAAAAAGAACAGAAGTATTAGCATCGAAATGTACATAAAGTACCAAAACTAAAAATACTCATTATGCGGAATGGCCATTTTCAGAATAATATTGTGGTAGTATAGTGTGGTTACACCAGCCGGCTGCTGGTGGAGAGATGGGAGTGTCTCAGCTGGAGATCAGACATCTGGACTGATTCAGGTAATCAGTCAAATAATAGGAGCATGGTGGTAACATGGTTCTGCCCTCTCTTGGAGTAGGCTGGGTCCGAGAAGGGACATGAGTGAAGCAGAGCAGCCAAGAGACATTTAAGTTGTGATTGTTTTTGAGGCCTGTTTTACATGTTATAGCTGGAATGGCTAATGAACATTAAAACCCTTTTTGTCTGCACACAACCTCCTCTCCTTCCGTCATTTTTATCTGGGTGAGAGTAGGATTCTCTCACAAATATATATTATATCACTGGGTTATAATTAGTGATCCATTAATGTGTATAATTTAAATTGTGCAGCTGGTAAAGGTGGAGCTAACTTTAATGACTTTTTATACTGGCAAGTATCTTAATCAATAATGGTACATCATAATTCATTAGTTGATTTATATTTTGTATTAATAATATGAAGCTGCAAAGTAATTAGTAACTAATGTTGTCAAATAAATGTAGAAATGTATTTGCTTCCAAATTGTAGTGGAGTAGAAGTATAAAGTAGCATACAATGGAAATATTTAAGAAAAGTACACTATCTCAAAACTGAACTTAAGTATAGTGCTTGAGTACATGGACTGAGTTATTTCCATCACTTAATGCAGAACGTGCCCACTGACATCAGACTATACAACAGCAGTTTTCTTTTAGTTTCTCTATTTATCTTTTCTTATTTCTGTCCTCTTTCTGCTGCAAAAAACGAATTTTCCCTCCAATCCACTTAGTTACACAGACAACACCTGTTGGCTTCCACTGAGATGAACCAGAAAGGTTTGATGGACAAAGGAACCACGTTCCTTTGTCCCTCAAACCTTTCAACAGACTGGCTCTTGGACTTATTTTACCCCTGTCAGCAGCTAAAACACCATACTTTATTTATATCTTCAACTGTGCAATACTGATTTACTGTACAATAATTGTGTCCTATAATTCAACTGTGCAATACTTTGGTTTACTCTGGCATTAATACTGTATTTATTCATTTGTACTGTGAATTTCAACTAATCTTATTTATACTATTCTTGTATTTTAACACACTAAATCATAGATCCATTTTTCAGAATTATTATTATATACACTGTTAATGTTATATATTGTCGTAAACATATTTTTTTTACATATTTATTGTTATATTGTAGTATAATGCATAGGGCTGGGCATTATGATAATTTAGCGTCTTTCAATGGAATCGCTGGAACAATTCGTCGCTGGTTTTCCATCCTCCACAGCCAACTGGCTCCAGTGCCACCAGCCTGCCAGCCTCGCAGAGGACCATCTCTCCCTGCCCCGGTGGAGCCTGAAAGAGGAAGCCCAAACCCTGGCGGTTCCAGTGGCTCGGCTAAGCCCAGCCCCCAAGAGGAGGTTGCAGTCCGCAGCGGCCCAGACCGTCCCACCGCTGCCCTCCCCTACTCTCACTCCTACCACTGGCGCTGTGGGAACGCAGCCTACACCTTCCCCTGTTTATTCCTTGTTTTCTTTTGTTTCTCCCCAGGCAAACGCATCTGGTCACCCAGCATCACTGAGGGCTTCTCAGATGTCAGGGCAGTTTTGCTGCCGCCAGACTCCTCCCCCGGTCCGGAAGGGACGTACCGTGTACCGTTATGTATACAGGGGGGTATCCACCAGGCTCTGTGGGACTCTGACCATGATCCACCAGCGCTTGGTTCGGCCCGGGCATTGCTGGAGGCATCGTGGGTGAGGATGAGGTGTGTGCATGGTGATATTCACGAGTACCCTGTGGTGACCCTTACAATTTCGTTTAAGGGAAAAAAGCATAGGGTTAAGGCTGGACTTAGTACTCGCCTTACGCACCCTGATCCTGGGAACCAATTGGCCGGGTTTTGATAGGCTAGCGGGGAAGGCTTTGGGGTAGTGTGGATGGCTCCCCGCTACACCTGAACGCAGCACTGACTCACCCCCACTTTACGGTGATTAAGGACAGGCTATACCGTGTGAGCCGTGACACACAAACAGGCGAGGATAACACCCAGTTGCTGGTGCCAAAAAGCCGTTGGGAAATGGTTTTCCAGGCTGCTCATCATAACCCTATGTCCAGTCATCTAGGGTCTTGGGTCATGGCCCGATTTTATTTTTCACGCGGATGTGAAACGGCGGTGTGCGTCCCGCGAATGTCAGCTGGTTAACCCGCCGGCCACCCCAAAAGCGCCGATGCGGCCTCTACCATTAATTGAGTTATCGTTCGAAAGAATTGGCAAGGACCTCATCGGGCCATTAAACTGGAGTGCACGGAGATATCGCTTTGTGTTAGTCCTCGTGGATTACGCAACACGGTATCCTGAAGCAGTTCCGCAGCGTAATATCTCAGCAAAGAGTGTGGAGGCACTGTTTCATGTTATCTCCCGAGTTGGGATCCCGAAAAAGATCTTAACTGACCAGGGCACGTCCTTTATGTCACGCACGCTACGCGAACTGTACGGAGTATTGGGTGTCCGCTCCATTTGGACTACCGTAATTTCCGGACTACAAGCCGCTACTTTTTTCCCACACTTTGAACCTCGCGGTTTATACAATGACGCGGCTAATTTATGGATTGTTCCCGCTTTCACAAGCTTCATGTCGCCAAAAAACTGAGCACCGTCGCATAATGTGACGTAAATCGAGCGCGCTCAAACTTCCCATTCATTACGATAATTAACTTTTTTACGAAATTTCTCGGTTTCATTCAGTGTACCAAATGAACCTCTAAAAACATTATGCCAACCTTCAATTGCATTATTAGTTCTTGGAATGTCTTCAGCAGCGGACATTATGAACAGCAGACATTATGAATGGTCACGATTCTGATTACGGTAGTCATTTTGTCACCCTCATCATGGCAAAGACACGGAGAAAGGCATATGATGCAGCTTTCAAGTTGAAGGCGTTTAAAAGCCTATTTATTTTTGTTCCAAGCCGTGTTTCGTTAAAGCCTGTGTAAAGTTAATTTGTTTCAATGTACCGGTAGGCACCTGCGGCTTATAGACATGTGCGGCTTATTTATGTACAAAATACATATTTTTTAAAAATTCAGTGGGTGCAGCTTACATTCAGATGCGCTGAATAGTCCGGAAATTACGGTAGTGTCTACCATCCACAGACAGACAGGCTGGTGGAGCGGTTTAACAAAATGCTTAAGTACATGATACGTAAATTCGTTCACGAGGACAGCCGTAATTGGGATAAATGGTTAGACCCTCTGTTGTTTGCAGTGTGGGAGGTTCCCCAGGCCTCCACGGGAAATTACTCCCTTTGAGCTGTTGTTTGGCAGGAAGCCACGGGGTGTTTTGAACCTGGTTAAAGAAAACTGGGAGGAATGTCCAAGCATAAGTAAGAATGAAGTTCAGTACGTCCTGGACCTGTGAGCAAAACTCCATTCACAGGGACCGTTATCACGGGAGAATTTGCTCCAGGCTCAGGAGCGTCAGCAGTGCCTGTACAACAGAGGGTCGCGAGTAAGACAATTTACACCGGGAGATAAAGTTCTTGTATTGCTCCCGTCCGAGAACCATCACCTTACCGTGGTGGAGGGGTTTGGGTGCTCCTA
>CALSCE010010897.1:108543-129610 GCA_943593645.1 Bovichtus variegatus | reverse complement strand
GAGATTCCTTCATCATCATCACAACATCACGACGAAAGAAACTACAACTGCTCTCTATAAAGCTGCAGGCCTGAGATGGCCTCGTTGGCTCTTGCTATCTTGTTTCCATTACATCAGTGTGTCACCTCTCTTTGGTTTGTTTGCTTTCTCTCCTCTCAAGCCTTTTTCTCAGGAAGTCAATCAAACCTTCCTGTGTAGAAAGGTGCCTTCCAGAAACTTCTTTCACAGATTCAGACAAGTTATACGGAGTGTGCCAATAAATTTGGTTAAATGGCAACTCCCAAAGGACGTCAGGTCGAGGAATTCCTGCCTGAAAGAAGTCGCAGTAATGAGCTTAATCTGTTATATGGTAATGTGGTTAGATCTGTGTTAGAAGATTTTTTTCTTTTTAGTCAATTTATACCTTCAGTTGCATTTACAAACGGTCTTTTGGAACTGCAGTCCAAAAAGCAAACCCTATCAACCTCACCCTTTTACACTCAGGAGGAAAATAATTTTGGGCTCAGACTTTGAGTACAGAAATCTGACCCAGGTTCAGGCCGTTTCTTAGCATAACGCACTGAGATCAGTCGGATGTGGGATTATTTTCAAATGTAATTTAATAAGAAAAATATATCTCTCTCTTCCTCTGTCGTATGTTGTATACGTCATATGTTTTGATGCGTTTTATATTTTACAAGTAGAAACGCAATGCTCACTGTGAAACACAACTATTTATTATGTTTGATAAACGCCAATGCGCAACAGGTAGCCTCTGCCACTAGTGTGTGAATTCTGGCTTGTGCTGTTAATTGCTAAAACTAGAAAAGCGCTTGTGAGCGTGTGCGCTCACACAGGGAAACGACAGCGGGAGAGTGAAGCGAGGGAGCGTTCCTTGGGAGCGTAAAACAGTTTATTAAAGGCGACTCGGTCTCTGTCTCCGTCTCCGCTCTTCTGGGTGTCGTTCCGTCCTGTCCGTCTCTCCGACATGAACCCAGCCTACTGCAAGCCAGAACCAGGTCATCGGCGTGCTTTTATTGTGCGACTGATTACCTGATTCCGTCCAGCTGCCTGGCCTCCAGCTGAGCCACTCCCATCTCCTCCCCAGCAGCCGACCCAGCCACCACACCCCACTGCCACAGCGCTGTATAAATGAACTCAGCTGACCAATAACTGCGTGGTGTGTGAATTTCAGACTTTTGGTTTTGGGAAAATTACACAAATGGTTGGAGAAATATCTGAACAACATTTCATGGCAATCCTTGTTATAGAGGCCCAAGTGATGTCACTTGAGTTATTTTTTCAGACCTGACAAAGCTCTTCCCGGGCAACAGAAAACAGTTTCTTTGGAATTCCTTTTTGAGTACATTATATAAATCCTTCTTCAGCCACTGGAATACCACACTACTTTATTACAAAACAACGATTAATAAGTTACCAAATTTTTACCGTAAATTCATGTCAATGATCACAACTTTCAGACTGAGGTATTGGAGAAAAGGTATTGGATGGAAACAAGCATTTCCTTTGCCAATTGTTTTTGAAATTCGGTTCAAATTCATGCTTGAATTGGAAATCTGGATGGAGAGACAGACAGACAGAGAGCGGTACCTCAAAGGCTCGGTCCAGCTGGTTCATCTCTCTGAGCTGGTTTCCTTTGGAGAAATACAGTTCTGCTCTCACTGTCAGATCACTGGGACTCTGCAGCAGGGCCCTGTCAAGAGCATCAAGCGCCTGGCATGGACACAAACAGTCAAATACACACACACACACGCATAAATGAACATACACAAAACGTTGAGCATCTTGCTGATTGACTGTACTTCCTGGTGCAACTGTTGAGATCCACTGCTGGTTTAGAGCAGAAATCACAGCAGTCCCGAGATGAAGAGTACGATCATTTATTTCTGTTTTTCTGAGAACGCAGCGTCGGCTTTATCACTGCCACACTGACAGTGAGAGGAGAGAGAGAATTAAATAATTTGATGTGTTTTTTTAATTTGTGTGCAACTTTAGCAAACTCCATGTTGTTGCAGCTTGCAGAGGGAGAAGTAGTGGATCCTTGCGTAATTTCCACTGCAGTCCAGCTGAAACTGAACATATGATCAGTTTGTAAAATATGATGTGTTGTTTTAGATAAAACTATCCAAAAGTATATAAAGTAGTTCAAATTACCTTCCCTCCTACGAGCCATCAGTAATAATGATCAAACTGTACAATATATAGTAACACTGACAGGGCAGTTCTGCATAACTAAAGTACTTTTAGTTTTGAATACTTTAAGTACATTTAGCTAATAACACTTTTGTACTTTTACAATAAGTATCATTTTGAGCAAGTGCACTAATAATTCTTTAAATCACACTGGCAAAGCTCAAACACAAGAAAAGACATCCTTATCTGATTGTGTCATATTTTTTATACAGGATTTATCTGCACTCTGGTTATACTGTGAGATAGTTGAAAACAAAGTGTTTTTGTTTGTAAATTTCTTGTTATTTCTTGGACTCACATTTGTACACTTACAATATGTACTGTATAAATTTCATTATTGGCAGTTCAGCCTAAAATGTTGCATTTCTGGCTACAATTTCTTCATGTTTTTCTTTCAGTTGCAGGTAGTGCCTCCCTTTCTGTGATGAAAGCATTATAGGACAATAGTGACAATAATGTCCACCAATAACACATAGGAATTGGTATTAGTATGCATGTTTGCATTTTGTCGTACTGTAGACTTCTACTGTGAACACTCCTCACACTTAAAACACAGAATTCATATTTACTGTGAAACTGGGTCACAGTGAAAGTCAGACAAGCAGAAATGCTGATGGTGGTGGTGATAGAACAGAGTGGGAGGATAAGTGGCAGCTGCTCGCCAGAAAATGGCTGCTGGTGTGATGTACAGCAGAGGTGATTAGTTTCCACGGTAACTGTTGGAGCAGAAAGGATCTCCTGCTGAGTTTATCATGCCCAACTGTGTGTTATTTTACCTCTGAGCAACATATATCAAAAGACACACACACTTACAGTCACACACTCACCTCTGTGTAGTTGCCACGCTTGCTGTAGATGGCAGACAGGAGGCGGTAACATTCAACACAGCTGCCTTCCCTGGATATGATGTCCAGAGTCATTTTTTCTGCCTCTTTGGTACGACCGGCCATGGCTAATACCTGAGCCTGAGACAGAAATAGCTTGTGTAAATGTGTGTGTGTGGTGTGTTGGAGAAACATTTTTTTCAGGTTTTGGCAAAATGTTTTAGGAGACAGATTCTATGATTCAGTGAGTGTGTGTGTGTGTGTGTGTGTGTGTGTGTGTGTGTGTGTGTGTGTGTGTGTGTGTTTACCAGAGCCAGCCAGATGTCGGTGCTGTCTGGCTGCAGGGCGGCGGCCTCTTTGTACACCTGCAAGGCCTCCTCGTACCGGCCCGTGTTGTAGTACAGAGCTCCGAGCGGAGTCAGGATGTCCACCTTCCTCGTAACCTGAAGCGCCCTGAGGCCAGGAAACGGTCAAAGGTCACAAAGGATGGCTTTCCAAAGGATTGTGGACCGCTATCTGCCCCATCTCAAGATTCGATTCATAAAAGATATTGTGCTAATGATAATATAGCAGTAACAGTACAACAGTTTGCCCTTTTTCGCCCCTCTCATTCAAACCTCCTGATGGCAATTAAGAGGGAGGAAAGGAAAAATGTAAGTTCAGGATTTGGTAAAGGAGGGAGTGGGAAGAAATAATTAGTTTATTTCTATTTTTCTATTTACTTATTTGGATCTCCATTAGCCACTACCGAGGAAGCAGCTCTTCCTGGGGTCCACTCCACACGAGTAAACATTACATCATCATTTAAAACAAATATTAAAAATTCAAGGCAAAAGGGAACAAAAGAAAAAGAAGCAAACTATAAAAACTAAATAAAAACAGTAAATAAACAACAATAAAACTACTAATGACGATAATAAAAACAAGTACCCACATTATATCTAAACATTAAGTAAAACATTTGAAAAAGCTCAAAAATAATAGTAGTACCACTAAAAAAAATAGTGTATATAATAACTAAGAAAATTGTTTTAGAATTAATTTTTTCACGTATTTTCATATGTATTATATATGTAGGGGAGATTTTTCATGCAACAACTCATTGCAACCTGTCACTGAATCCCATAATATAACATCCCATTACAGTCAATACGCTTCAGTTACCATCAACTATCAAGATGATAATAATTTAACTAATGTGTGGCTATTTGCCTATTATTCTATTTCCCATATGGCTGTGGTGTGATTCACTAATTAATGGATTAGTGTGGATTATTTTCTGTAGATGCTTTCTCCTTCGACTTTGAATGTTGTGAATTAACCAAGTACCCTTTTTTAAAATTGGAATTTAGATTAAATAAAAGCTGAAACATTTTTTATGAAAAGAACTGTAATAACTGTTCTTCTTGGGTGTCAAAAGTCACGGTCAACTACACAGCAGTACCCTTTCAGCTAATCATTTTATTTTTGTTCCAGGCTCCCTGAATAGAAATATGATGCTGCTAAAATATTATACTTTACACACTTTTTGTACCAAGACTCAGCTTCTGTGTTCTCATTGGATGATCGGAGTAGGCGACCCAGGTTCACCATGGCAACATAGTGTGCTGGTTTGAGTCTAACAGCTTGCTGGTAGTGAGTGGCTGCCAGCTCCCCCTCTCCTGGGGAACATGAGAGCAAAGGGGAAGGAAAGGAAGTGGGAGGATGGATGAAAGGAGTGAATAAATGAACAAGAGTGGAAGACAAATATGTCAGAAATTAAGAAGGAAATAAGAAACATGCAGGAGGGAAAGAAGAAGGATAGGGTAAGTCAACGAAAAAAGAAAGGATGTAAGAGAAGTGAGGCATTTTTAGTAACAACTCAGCTCGCTTGGAACCTCGACGGAAGTGGTAATAAAAAAAGTACCAGGTACTATCCAAAACTTTTGCTAATGGAAAACCAAAAAAAAAATGGTTCCAAGATATCTACCATTCATATAACCACATCTGTTTCTTGGGCAGAAATTTGGAAACTTAAACACTCGACCAACCAATGTTGTAACTGCATCCCTCACTCTGACAAATGGTGTATCTTCATCCCTCACTCACTTAGTCAGGGACAGACTTTCAAGTTAATAGGCATCGTCATTGACATGCTTATTTCCTACAAAGACAAAATAAATTTTATCTTGTCAAAAGTTAAGTTCTATCCAGTTGGCACAAGTTCCCCGTTAGGAGACGGGGAAGAAAGGTCAAAACTCTTATGCCTGGTGTGAGCTCTTAGGGCTTATATCGAGGCTATTGTGTGCATACGATGGTCTGAACAACTCTTCATCAGTTACCCGTGGTCCTAGGAAGGGCTGTGCTCTCTCAAAGCAGTGTCATAGTGGCTGAATGACCGCTCTCTGCCGCCCAGAGTAAAGTGCCACTCCACCAGGAGTGTCTCCACATCATGGGCAACCCTGAGAGGTGTGCACTCTGAGGAAATATGTGCAACGGCCACATGGGCCTCACCGAGCACATTCTCTAGGTTCTACAGGGGGAATGTCACCACCCCTCATCCATTTGGAATGGTTCTTCTGCACTGTCCCTCTGCTCCACCTTTATGAGGTGGGTACTCAGGATTCCTCGCAACTCTGTTGTTATAAGTCATCCAGTGTTAAGCACTGCCTCTGGTGGTCAGTAAGGATGAAATAGAATTAAAGTACGGATGTAACTACGGTTTTATACGGAATCCTAGATGACAGAATCTTGTCATCCTGTGAGAAGATTCTGTAGGACTGATCTCGTTGATGATACCGGAACTTATACATGACCGGGGTCCTCTGAGGTCACACGTGACAATATAAATATTACAATGTTATATAAACACTCGACCTGCACATGCGCGAGACAGAAGATATTCAGTGTTAAGCACTGCCTCATAGAACTGTAGTTACATCCGTAGCTTTCGTTTTATAATGTGCTGAAAGGAACTGAAGTCAATTGCTGCCTAAATTCTAAGGACTTCAGGTAGTCAGGATTATATCAGGATACATCCCTTGCAATTCATCATCTCATCAGTAAAAACAAGCATAGCCCTTAAAGAAAGACCAGGACAAGCTTCACATATAGGCTGTGGTTGAATCCTTTTGTTTAGGTAAAACTGTGTATGTCTATGCAGTAGAAGAATATAGTGTTCATAGGAGCCTGTGTTTACCTATCAGCCCCTGGGGCCAGAGAGCCATTAGGTTTAACTCACCCGTATCCACCAGAAACACTCCGTAGTTATTATGCAGGTCAGAGCTGTCCGGACAGTTCTCTATACCCTCTAGATACATTGCATTGGCTTCAGCAAAGCGTTTCTGTGGGAGAAGAAGGCAGATTACATTAATACAGGATTTAAAAAGGAATTAACTAGACCCCGGTTACAGGAAGCTAGAGATTGTACAACTAAACAGGCTTCTCTCATGTGTTATTGCTGCCTGCAGAGATTATTACAGCTAAAGCTAATTTGATTCAGGAGTTGTGACGTAGTGATGAGTTACAACACGCATACATACTGTATGTGAGCGAGCATGAGGGAGAGAGGGAGTGTCCTTTTTATGTTTTTCTGGTTGTTTCACCTGCTCAGCATAGAGTGATGCCAGACTCGAGTAAGCATCCGCAAAATGTGGACCAAAGTGTATGGAGTCCTTCAGCAGAGTCTCAGCCTCTGTTTCCTTCCCCTGGGACCTGGAACACAGCATCATCATCACTTAACAAAAGCAATATTATTGTATGCTCATTATCATCATAATCCTCATCAATCTCATCATAAACATCATCATCATTAATATAATCATAATCATCATAATCAATACCATCATTATCAACAGCAATATTACCATATGCTCACCATCATCATGATAATTATTATATATAAGTAGCAGCATTATCATGCTCTTATCATCACCATTATCATTATTATCACAATCCTCAATAAAGTCCATTACCACCGACATCAGCAGCAGCAAAATTATCATACTTTCAGTAATAGCCACAGTTTACACACTTGTAGTTTTTCCATTTCATTGACACAAAGTTGTACTCATATCATATATTCATGTCCACAAAACAAACAGCACAAATACAGTCCTACAGACAAACACAAACACAAACACACAGAGCTGTCGTTGACTTGCAGCAGTGGATCGATGGCTCAGTTGGTCTGTTTGTTCTGACAGCTCCACTGTTAACACAGAGATAGTAATGAAGCTGAAACATAATAATGGACTTCTTTTCAGCTTCTATTATTGATGTTGTTTTCTATTAGAGCTCAGGGCAGTCCACCCTGTTTGACAGCAAAACAAACAGATGAAAAACCCTCCACAGCTGTATAAAGAGCTTGTTAGATTACAGTAGCGGTGTCAAGAGATGGGGTAGTTGACGACTTCCATTTCTGGTGCGTACTGAGTCATTAATTTCAGGCCCTACAGTCTCTGACTCCAGTGTGACTAGTCAGATGCCACTACATGTTCCCCTGACCATTCATTTCCACTAAGTACTGAGGCTATGTTTCAACATATCAAACTGACACACCACGACTCCAAGGTTTTGGATCATTAGTGCAATGAATCACAGTCATTTAAGTGTAATACTGGTTTATTGATTGAAAACTATGTGGGGACAATCACAGACCTAAAACTTACCCACAACAAAAACATACTTGGCAGGTTGTTTCTAACCCCCAGGATTTTATATTTCTAGGCGGACACTGACATTTACAGGTTTTCTCTTTTATTCTGATGCATTGATAACAACTACGTTCTAAGATTGCGAATGCAGTGATGCCATTATCAGAACTTCAAAAGAACTCATGTAACTTTTAATGACTTCTGGTTGTCCTCACAAAAGTTACTTTTAAACACTATGAAATCCAGAATCAAGTTCAAATTTAAGACCCAGTGTTTCCAACACATAGACTTTACTACTTTACAAAAAATCTCAAATACTAGACATGTAAAGTAATCATACCTCATACACTGGTGTCCCTTGGAGAAATTGTCAACATATTAAAGCAGTTATCCAATAGCGCCACCATCTGATCAGTTATTTTGGGTTTTACATTTTTGCTAATAACTCATGAACCATGATGTGTAGCTAAAGAATATTTGCACTGTGTGTTCCTTGTATGATGCCGATTCAACCGATATAGACCACGCCCATTTGCCCCTATAAAATGCTTCTGGCATTTTGGTGAAGACATTTTTTGCTTCTTTCGGCACATATTTCATCTAAACTTCTAAACAAAAAAACGTGGTTAACAAACTTTTGAAGGTGCGGCCTGAGGCCTGATGACTGCAGAGGCATGATTGGATTTGGACCTGTCACACAAATATTTATAACCAATGTGTATGGCGAATAATCTGTTGCTTGATGTAGCTAAGAGGAGGGATATGGAGTCGTAAATAAATATTAGTTTAGTTTTGAATTGCAATCACAAGACAGTTAATGGTTGCAGGTGTGAATTTATAATTTTGATGGAAACTTTTCTTTTTTCTCTGAGTGAGGAATTTGTTGTTACAGCATTTTTCTTTATAGACACCATTAGGTTGATTGTATAGAGACTTTTGAGAGCGCACCACGATGTGAAGCAAGTAATTGCATGTAAATACAGGTTGAAAGACTGTTTTGGTGATTGTGTCACCTACAGTAGAAACTGCACAGTAGCCTCCCCAAATCCGGCGTTTTGTATCCAACAATGCATCGGAACAAAAGAGGAAAACGATAATACCCAGGCCTGGTCAGGGATCTTGGATATTTACAAGCTTTTGTTTGCTCAATAGTGGGTACATCTGAGCTCCAATAGCCTTTCTGTTTGTGTTTCAGAGTGTGCGTGTCTTACTTGAGGAGATTTCCCAGGTTAAACAGAGCTCGGTTATGCTGTGGGTTGGTGTCCAGTGCCTTCCTGTAGTAGCGCTCAGCCTCCTCTGGGTTGCGAGTCAGAGTGCCAAGATTGTTCATGGCGCTAGCATGGCGGGGGTATAACCTGAGAGGAGGGGAGGAAAGAAAAGACAGCAGAGGAGATGAGGGAAGAAGGAGAAGAGAGAAGAAGGAGAGAGGACAGCAGAGGAGAAAGTCAAATTTGATTTATTGAGAACAATTTGTATAAAACGCAAATGCAAATTTAGCAGCAGTTGCTTATCTACATATCCAGCAGTTACAGAGCAACCTCTTTCCCATCGACACGTTTTCACATTGTCATTTCATGCATTATTATTAAAAGATTTATTATAACTGCTTCAAAGAACCAAAGCCACATAACCAGTATGTGAAATACTGTCACGTGGACTCTTAGTTGACACCTCAGAACCCCAGGTCTCAAAATTGACCATAACATTTTATTTATATATATGATTAAGCTCATTTGCATGCTATTGCCAAAATATTTGACTCTTTTCAAGATAAATAATATGAAAAATATATTTTCTTTCACACCATTTAGTGCATTTAAACGTGTTATTCAAGAAGAGAGACTCATTTATAGAGTTGAATACTAGATAAAATCCTGTCAGTTTAAACACCATTTTCTTTTACCACACATAAACTTTGACCTTCTGAAGAAGATTTAAAGAATCGATTATGACCTGGAACTAAATCAAGGGACGGCATCAATGAAGACCTCATAACCCCTTAAATACATAACTGAGGAGATAAGGAAGACAGTCCTGACTGAAATGGGGCAGAAAAGGCTGTTTAATTAAGTGAGGGGTCTGGTATTATGAGTTGGAAGTGGTTTGGGGCTGGAAGAAAGCTGCAGAGGCTCTTTACTCTGAGTTTGGCAGGATGTCAAACTGGAAGAGAAGAGGGTTGTTGTGATGTGGAGCTCTCGCATACTGACAACACACAACTCTGCTGTTGTAGGAAGACTAGAGAGACGGGAAGAGCAGAGATGGAGAGGAAGGAAGGAAACTAGGAAGCAGAGAATGTGGAGAAATGTGAGAGATACATGAAGAGATGTGAAGGAGGAATTTAGAGCCTGGGAATAAAGAGAAGGATGTTGGAGATGCTACATGCTACACAAGATTCATTACAAAAAGAGAAAGAAACAAGTGTGAAGAAGAGAGTCCACTTGAGCTACTAGAACTATCCAAATGTTGCAATTCACACAGGACAAATGAGAGTTGTGACCATTGATTAAAGCTGAACAATGAATCCTTTATATATTCAAATCTGTATTTGGAACAGGGTGTTTTTGCCATTTTGTGTGTTTAGTTGGCTACTGCTAATTTCCCAGGAAATTATGACAATTGTCGCTTAATTCAGCTGTAGCTAATTAACGTTAATTTTGGGAGTTGGCCAAACTCTCAGTATTTTAAACAGTTAATGCACTCCATGCATTTGGTGGCTGTATTATTTATGCTTCACCAAATGTAGGGCCTGAGCACACTCAAAATGGTAGCAGAGACATTGAACTCAGTTTCCCATACTCATTCAGGGTTTTACGCCTCGGTGTGAAGTCTGCCCATGGACCCAGTTTTCAACTACCATTGGTTGTGTGTGAACTTTGACCCATGACGTCCCCGGGTCAACAAAAGACTGAAGACCATCAACAACAGAGGTGTAAAATTCTACAAATTATCACAGATTACAGGACATCTATTGCACAATCATCCATCCTGGGAGAGGCATCTCTCCTCAGAGGTTTCTTCCATTTTCTTTTGGGGAGTTCTTTCTTGTGCGGCGCGAGGGTGTAAGAACAGTGGGTGTCGTAGCTGTACAGTCTGTAAAACCCACTGAAACAAATGTGTAATTTGTGATATTGGGCTTTATAAATAAATTTGATTTGATTTGATTAATAGCTGACAGATTTCAGATGAAATATTCAGAAGAGATTAATGCAGTATGTATGTGTGTGATAGATGATCACAAGGCCATTATATGCATGAGAACATGCACCCAAAGGTGTGTGTATGTGTGTGAACGTGGTTCCATGTATCTTAAATTGTGTCAGCACATACATCTGATCATATATTGGAGTTTAATCATGTGGGAAACAACAACTACCTGTGACAACAATATTAGTCCTTCAAAGGGTGTGCCACTAATGTTGTCATACTTCAAAAAAGGTGTAATTCCCGCCAGACGCAAGCACTAAAAATAAATAGTATACACTACAGTATACAGTACAGTATGATGGATAAAGGCCAGCAAATGGTACATGGTTTCTTAAAGGTCCCGTGGGACAAAAGGCCTTATTTTTAGGGCTGTCAAGTTCATTTTGATTAATAGATTATAAAAACATTAAAGTGTTAAATATCATATAATGTTTATGTTGATTGATTGATGTACCTATGTTACTGTAAGTAACTGTAAATAACATAGATGTTACTGTAAGTAACATAGGTATTGTGATGGCCACATAACACAGGCAATGTGGGTAATCAGAATCAGAATCAGAAAACCTATATTCGTCCCACAGCGGGGAAATGTACAGCAAAGGGACAGTGCAGATAAAAGGTTAAGTACAATGGATAAGTACAAAATATAAGGTTAAGTACAAATGAATAAGTATAAAATATAACTACAACAAAAACACAACAACCGTGGTAAGTAAGTGGCAGGTTAACATAATACAGTAATTGAACAAGTGAGAGTAATACTCTAGCAGCCAGTAGTAACAATAATAAAAGAGATATATTGCACATACAGATATATTGCATATACGTATTGCACGTGATTGTATTGCACAGTAACTTCCTTGGTCTTCCTTGGTCTTCCCTGAGTTGAGCTGGAGGTGGTTCTTCTGGTACCAGAGAGCAAAATCCTGAGTAAGTTCACTGTGCTCCTTGTCGTCCCCATCCGAGGTGAGGTCAACAATAGCAGAGTCGTCGGAGAACTTCTGCAGGTGACATTTTGCCGTATTGTGGGTGAAGTCTGCAGTGTAGAGGGTAAAGAGAAACGGCGCCAGAACCGTTCCCTGGGGGGCCCCGTGCTGCTGACAATTGTGTCTGACTGACACTCCTGGGTCCTCACGTACTGTGGCCGATTGGTGAGGTAGTCCAGGATCCAGGTGGTGAGGTGGTGGTCAACCCCTGAGCGCTGTAGCTTGTCTCCCAGAAGCAGGGGCTGGATGGTGTTGAAGGCACTGGAGAAATCAAAGAACATAATTCTCACAGTACACCCAGCCCTCTCCAGGTGAGAGAGAGATCTCTGTATGAGGTAGATGACAGTGTCATCCACCCCAGTGCCAGGCTGATAGGCGTACTGTAGCGGCTCCATTGATGGTCTCACGAGGGGCCGAATATATCCGAGGACCAACCTCTCCAGGGTCTTCATCAGCTGCGATGTCAGCGCCACCGGCCTATAGCTGTTGAAGTCCTTGGGACGAGGGGTCTTTGGCACAGGTACCACACAAGATGTTTTCCACAGCTATGGTACCCTCCATTGTTTCAGGCTCAGGTTGAAGAATAGCTCCACTATCCCACACAGCTGGTCTGCGCAGGATTTGAGGAGCCTTGGTATCCTGGTAATACAGACAGTGGGGGATGCAGCAAGTGGGAATGGGCCGGGGGAGGGGTGCCTGACTGATCAAATCTGTTGAAGAAAATATTCAAGTCATTCACCCACTTTATGTCCCCCTTGGGCTGCTGGGAGTCTGGTTCCTTGAACCCAGAGATGGTTTTTAGGCCTCTCCAGACTCCGCTGACTTCCCTCTGCTGCAGCTGCTCCTCCATCTTTTTCCTGTTGCTGTTCTTACCCTCCCTGATCTTCCACCTCAGCTCCCTCTGTACAATCCTCAACTCGTCCTTATTGCGTCCTTATTACCTAAAAGCCCTCTTTTTGTCTTTGAGCAGAGCCTTTATGTCAGGATTAATCCAGGGTTTGTTGTTGGCAAAACATCGTACAGTCCTGGTGGGTACGACGTTCTCCACACAGAAGTTTATATAGTTCGTAATACAGTCCGTGAGGCTGTTAATGTCCTCCCCAAGAGGGTCTATAAGCACATCCCACGCAGTAGTCTCGAAACAGTCTTTTAGGGCCTCTTCAGACTCCTCAGACCATCTCTTCACAGTGCGTGTGGTCACCGGCAGTAGGTGTACAAGGTTGTGGTCGGATCTTCCTAGGGAAGGTAGAGGTGATGAGCTGTATGCCTCCTTGGTGTTGGCATACAGTACATCCAGTGTTTTATTGTCTCTGGTGGAGCAGGTGACATACTGGGTGAATGTGGGCAGAGTGGCAGAGAGAGAGGCATGATTAAAGTTTCCAGAGATCAGAAGGAGGGCATTTGGGTGCTGTGTCTGCAGCCTGCTAATAGTGGAGTTAATGATGTCACAGGCTGCGTCGGCGCTAGCAGACGGGGGAATATACGCTGTTATCGCGATAACATGCGAGAATTCCCGCGGCAGGTAGTATGGCCTCATGCTAGTGGCTAGCAGCTCAACGTCCTTATTGCAGTAATACGAGTTCCCTGCTCACCCGCCGGCAAAAATGTAATGATTGAAAATAGAACAATTTATTGACTTCAATTCAATGATTGTACCATTTGCAACAATAATGTATTTTTTTTAGATTAAATATTTTCATTTGGGGGCTTTTCTAAGCAAATACTGATACAAGCAATTAATTAAGATTAAATTATCACAAAGCATGGAATTTATTAGATTTTTTTTTTTTATTATTGTTTGACAGCTATACTTATTTCACATGCAGTTACCTTGAGTTCCTGGCCATCCATTATGTGCCAAATGCATGTCAAAAATGTATCTCACCTATTTTTATAAGACTACATGTTTGTCTTCATGTAAATATAACTTTTTCATGGAGTTGTAAATAAAAACTATATAGTTCATAAGGCAACACTGACAGACTGACCCATCCAATAAAACCTGTAGGTCCTTAAAACCTTTGACCTTAACCCTCCTGTTGTGTTTGAGTAAATTCTGACCGATTTACTACTTTCATCAATCATAAATATTGTGTTTTACATTTGATTGCTTCAAGGCCTTATGATATCCTCCACAGTAGGCATTTGAACATACAAAATTGATGATCACCACTTTCATTGAATTTTGAGTGTCAACTTTGTTACATCTATGGTGTTCCCGGTCAAAATTGACCGCCATAAGAAATGAATGGGTAATAGCTATTGTGGCAGTATGTGGGTGTGGTGGCTGGGGAGGAGATGGGAGTGGCTCAGCTGGAGGCCAGGCAGCTGGACGGAATCAGGTAATCAGTCGCACAATAAAAGCACGCCGATGACCTGGTTCCGTCTTGCAGTAGGCTGGGTTCCTGTCGGACTGAGACGGAGGCTAGACGGAGGCTGAGAGAGAGGCTGAGACGGAGGCTGAGAGAGAGGCTGAGACGGAGGCCACGGAGACGGAGACGGAGTCCGCGTCAGCACCAGCGGCCACAGTAGTCGAGGGCGGGGAGAACCGCAGCGTGAAGCCTCCTTCAATAAACTGTCGACCCTAAACTGTCTATTCTCCCTCGTCATTTCCCCCTTTTATTCCCTGTGTGAGCGGGGGAGTTCACATCTGGCGCCTGAACAGGGACCATGTCGGAGGGAGAATCGCCACCCAGTCCGCTGGGTTACGCACTCCAGCTCCTCGCTGCGATGCAGGAGGGCACAGTCGCCCTACAGCGACAGCAGAGCCAAGCTCTCACGGAGATGGCGGTGGCTCAGCGCGAGGACCGTGCTCTCCTGCGGGAGTTGCTGCAGCGACCGGCCACTCGGGAGGGTGATTTTTCCACGAGCCCGGCCCGACCGCCGCACGTTGCCATGTTGAGGATGACCCGGAGGCATACCTGGACATGCAGCTGGACATGCGGCTGCTACCCCTGTTGTCTGGGGGAGTGCAGTTGGCGGCCCACAGTCTGCCGGCGTCCTCTCGCCAGACGTATGACCAGCTGAGGAGGGCCATCCTGGACCGGGTGGGAGGCACGCCGGAGGGACACCGCCGCCGGTTCAGGGGGCTCTCCTTCGAGGACGCCGGCCGGCCCTTCCCCTACGCGCAGCAGCTCTTAGAGGCGGTTAGGCGCTGGCTTCAGCCGGGGAGCAGCTCCGCAGAGGACGTCGTAGAGAAGGTGGTGCTGGAACAGTTTGTCACCGGGTTACCTTCCTCCACGGCAAATTGGGTCCAGTGCCTCCGGCCCAGCAGTCTAGGAGGCTGCCGTCGTCCTCACGGAGGACCATCTCTCCCTTCCCCGGTGGAGCATGAGGGAGGAAGCTAGGTTACCGAGCATCCCAGCGGGCCGGCCGACCCCAGCCCCGAGGAGGAGGCTCCCTGCGGGGGCAGCGACGACCGACCCCCGGCACTTCCACGGTGCCGCGGCATCCCCAGGCCTCCACGGGATTTTCTCCCTTTGAATTATTGTTTGGCAGGAAGCCACAGGGGGGGGTGTACCTGCTAAAAGAAAACTGGCAGGAGGGTCCAAGCACCAGCAAAAGTGAAATCCAATACGTGCTGGACCTGAGAGCAAAACACCATTCACTGGGTCAGTTATCACGGGAGAATTTGCTCCAGGCTCAGCAGCGTCAGCAGCACCTGTATAACAGAGGGTCGCGACTGCGTCAATTTACACCGGGAGATAAAGTGCTTGTATTGCTCCCGTCCACTAGCTCCAAATTACTCGCAAAGTGGCAAGGGCCCTTTGTGGTCACACGGCGAGTGGGGGACGTCAATTACGAGGTGGCGGGTCGACGAACTCCTGGATCGGCTAGGCACGGCACTGGATTTGACCAAGGGCTCCTGGCAGATTCTCCTGTCTCCAGAGAAGGAAAAAACTGCTTTCTCCACACCGTACGGCTTGTACCAATTTGTGACGCTTACGTTCGGGTTGTTTGGAGCCCCTGCCACCTTCCAGCGGCTCATGGACCGGGTGCTGCGACCACACTCAGCATATGCTGCTGCCTACCTGGATGACGTCATCATCCACAGTGAGACGTGGGAGCAGCATATGCAGCAGGTGGGGTCAGTACTCGAGTCCCTGAGGAGAGCGGGGCTCACAGCTAACCCGAGGAAGTGTGCGGTTGGACTGAGGGAGGTACGGTAGCTGGGGTACCACTTGGGCGGCGGGCAGGTGCGGCCGCAGCTGGAGAAGACCGCGGCCATTGCCGCCTGTCCGGCTCCCAAGACAAAAAAAGAGGTCAGGAGGTTTATGGGGCTGGCGGGCTATTACCGGCGGTTCATTCCGGGGTTTTCGGCGCTCACCAGCCCCCTGACCGACCTGACCCGAAAGGGTGCCTCAGATCCGGTCCAGTGGACGGAGCAGTGTCAGCGGGCATTTGAGAGGGTAAAGCAAGCTCTCTGTGGGGAGCCGCTCCTGTTTTGCCTAACTTTGCTCTTCCGTTTGTTTTACAGACCGACGCCTCGAACAGCGGGCTGGGGGCCGTTTTGTCCCAGGAGGTGGAGGGGGTCGACCGCCCCATACTGTACATTAGCCGGAAGCTGGCTCAGCGGGAGGTGAACTACAGTACGGTGGAAAAAGAGTGCCTCGCCATACGGTGGGCGGTCGGCGCCCTGCGTTATTATCTCCTGGGACACTCTTTCACCCTCTGGTCGGACCATGCCCCGCTCCAGTGGCTCCACCGCATGAAGGATGCCAATGCCCGGATCACTCGTTGGTATCTGGCGTTACAGCCGTTTAACTTCAAGGTGATCCACAGGCCGGGTAACCAGATGGTTGTGGCTGACTTTCTCTCGCGTTCGGCGGGGGGGGGCTGAGTCATATCTTCTACAAAACAAACATTTTTTTTTCATATCTTCTCACAGACCCCCTATATATAGCTTTTATTTGTGATTTGCTCTCATTTCACTCTGTGAGCACAATGAATAGGCGACCGATTATCTGTCAGAGAGGTTCTTGACCAAATTTTTGAACCAGTTGAAGTTGACCCAGAAAAAGAGGAGGATGTCCCTGAAATGGAAGACAACATCGATCCTGATTTCGATCAAGACTTTTATCTTTTCGAGACTGACCAGTCAACAGATGGCGAGGAAGAGGCCCCTGAGGAAGAGGCCCCTGAGGAAGAGGCACCTGAGGAAGAGGCCCCTAAGGAAGAGGCACCTGAGGAAGAGGCACCTGAAGAACAGGCACCTGAGGAAGAGGCACCTGAAGAACAGGCACCTGAGGTGACATTCCAGTCCAAGGGTGGCAACTTTCTCTGGTATTCATCCTCCCAGGACAGAGGAGGCAGAGCGAGAGTGGAACACATTGTAAGGATGACACCAGGGCCAACACGGTGCAACATCTCGTGTGGATGACATCAAGTCCAGCTTCCAACTCTTTTTACCAAAGTCCATTGAGGAAATTATACTGGAGATGACAAACCTGGAGGGGAGGCGTGTGTTTGGGGACACGTAGAGAGCATTGGACCAGGTAGACCTTCAAGCCTACATAAGTCTGTTGATTCTTGCAGGAGTTTATCGGTCAAACAATGAGGCTACACAAAGTCTGTGGCTGTCCGGGAGGCCTATATTCCGGTCAACTATGTCCTTACAACAGTTTCATGTCCTCTCGAGAATTATCCGCTTTGATAACAGAGATACACGACCTGTCCGCTGGTGAAATGACAAACTGGCTGCAATCAGAAATGTTTGGGACATTTTCAGTGTCTATTCTTTGTATGTTTACTGCAGTTATTCATGTAAACCAGTAGTCTGAGACATTGTTTACAACTTAAAAGGGTGTTAAATAAAATTTGGTGATGATTAATGGTTTTTGTGTGAATGTAAGAGCTGTTAAAACAGACCGGTCAAATTTGACCGGGAACACCAAATTAAGGGGGGAGAAACGAACACAATAGGAGGGTTAAAGGATAAGGCTGGGGTTATTTTCTGTATTTTCTTATTGTCAACAATTCCAACGTACAGACCAAAACCTTCTGACTTCTGTGGCTCTCAGCTCCAAGCACATTGGTTCTACTGAAGATGTACATTTTTTTTTTTTTTTTTTTAAAATGGCGTTTGTCTCCCACACCACCACAAACTGTATAAACACCTTTCACCATTATGAATGTACCTCGAAGACCAGGCTGGCTGACTGGAGAGATGCTCGATCCCAGTTAGCCCCCCCTGATAGGAAAGGTTGCATTCACCCAGGGAAGTCTAGGTCACATGTCTAATGCTACATGTAAATAGAGGCACTAGGTTTACGGGCTTGCTGGCCATTAGCAATTCAGGACTTACCACAAGCCTGGTTTAGCAAAGCAGTGTCATAATACAGAGTCTTTGACATTAAACAAGCTGCTGTGTAGAATTTGAACAGGAACATGAATGAAACAGTTATATTAGCAACAGGTACATAGCCACATACTGTGTGACTTAAAAGTGTTGGATTATTACAGTCAGAGAGCTTTAGTTCAGAGTCAGACCTGAGGGCAGTGGTGTAGTGGTGAATGGCCTCCGGATGCCGGCCGTTATCTTTCAGGAAGTTGGCATAGTTGTAATGGACTTTGGCATTGTGTGGCAGAGTCTGGATACCAGAGCTGAAACAAGGAGGAAGAGGAGGGAGAAGGAGGATGGAGGATGAGGCATGAGGTCAGTATGTAGGAAAAAAATTTGATACAAACAACTGAGCAAATTCACAAAAATACTTTTTAAGGAATGTAATTCTGTATTGGGACTGGAGTTATGTCTCTCGGGGAGGTGGGATGATTTTAACATCACTTGCACCGGTCACTGTCATTTAAATTCTGTCCTTGTATTCCCTTGGCCCCCTACCCCACTTCCTACCCCCTACATCCGGCACCCTTGCTCGGATCACACCCGTCTTCAAACTCGGCCTTCATTATGATCGCAACAACACACCTGTAAAGTTTTGTGACTGCATTTTGCACATGTTGCGACGTACGCTCACATGGTGACAAAATCTGTTCAGAGACAGACAGACATATAAACACCTGGCAAAGTAACCAAAGTGGACATTTGTGCCAAATTTAACGAAATTCCCTCCAAGAGTTCTTGAGATATCACTTTCAAGAGAATGGGACGGACGGACGGACAGACACACACAGAGACAGAGACAAACCCAGCCACACACACACACACCCAGCCACACACACACACACACACCTTACCGGAAGAGGGCCTCCCTGGAGAGCCAGACATGGTTCTGCTGGACGGTCTTCCAGGAGAAGAGCAGGAGCAGCAGCAGCGTGGAGACACTGAGGACTGTGGTGCCCCAACGACCAACCACCGAACACAGCCGACCAAGGCCATGAGCCACCAGGATACAGTAACCCATACTAGAAGAGGACAGAGGGAGGATGTAAGTGAGGGAATAGGAAGATAGACGGGAGGGTGAGCCAAAAAGAGGTTTTTCATGTGCTCTCCTCTCAGTGTCGCTGTAATCACTCAACACATCCCTCCTAAAAATTCTGTGACATAAAGTAATGCCCCGTGGTGGTGCCTTTCACCCAAATCACTTTAGGTCACATTGGTGCACATATTTTTCACCATAGGTGGTCAACAAAACACGTCTCAACCACTTTAGCC
Organism: Bovichtus variegatus; assembly: GCA_943593645.1. Taxonomy (NCBI): domain Eukaryota; kingdom Metazoa; phylum Chordata; class Actinopteri; order Perciformes; family Bovichtidae; genus Bovichtus; species Bovichtus variegatus. Next base: position 110,154 of record CALSCE010010897.1, on the reverse strand, counting down.
AAATCCTCTGACCTGGAACACATGGTAAACAAAACTCAAGGTAAATGTGTTTGCTGTCGTTGTTGATGGCTTAAGGCAAGAAAAGTTGAATTCATTCTTTCCACACTATTGCACAGTTTCTATACAATTGCAGATTCACTGAAACAGTGAGCCTTGTAGGTACAACAACACATACAAAAAGGAAGGGAGGACACAGAGACACTTAGACTCGCATGACTTGAAAATGGGGATAAGGCTGAAAAACAAGAGCAAATATTAGAGGAGGGTTCAGTCCAGAGAGAGAAAACTGTAATTTGTTTGCACAGTAATGCTAATGCTGCTCAGAAGTATTTTCTTAGAAAAACTGTGAGAATTGCCAGTAAATAATAATAGGTATCAAGCAAGACTACCTGGGTAGGACTGGATGAAAAAAGCTAGGAAAAAGAACAGCGAGATGGTAACCAACCACCTAATCAAAAGAATTAGCAGCTCTGTCAGAAAACTAAAAACATATCTAGAGAGGAAAAGTAAATGAAAATATTGCGGAATTGTTGTTATGGTTGCATGTCAACCACTGTCAACCAATATTTCCTTCAGTATCTTAACCCTTTGAGAGTTAATTATAAGGAGGCTAATTATTGGAGAGGATGTATGGCTTTCCTTTTTATATTGACAATAAAGGGAGCAACCAACACGGCCTAGTTTGGTTAGTAAAATGCAGTGGTTCAACAGTATGAAAAAACTTGTGCAGTGCAGCACAGAGCTGTTTCATGTCCAGTGAATATATGATATAATTTACTGTAGTACAACTGTAATAGCAGAAATTGTACCACGCCATGTTTTAAAACCTGACTGCTGTGCCTGGAGAATACAGTTATAGTTTAGGTTAGCATGTAGTTGCCCAGGTGTTCAGTTGGGTTGAGATTTGGTGACTGAAGGTCATAGCATATAGATCACATTATTTCATTCTTATTAAACCATTCAGAGAGCCCTCATCACCTAAATGGAAGCATCAGCATTCATTATGTTTCTACACTCATTTATTCAGGTTTTTCCTTCTTTTTGTTTTCCATTTTAAATGTTTTCCCTACTTTGAGAATAAGATTTTTCATTTAGAAAATAAAGTATGGAGTGAAAGCCTTGACAGAAAAAATGGATGCTTTGTTCAACCAAATTCTGGCCTACACAGCAGCAGAATTTAGGGTGAAGAAAAGGTGATAAATCAAAGAAAGAATAGCACATACTGTGTACAGACTGACAACAGAGTGAACTATAGATAGAGACATTGAGAATTCTTAACGTCACACACATAAACCTAGTAGATACACAGTTCTGTGTATCTGAATTAACTGCCTGAATTAACTGCAGTCTACTTTCTACACTACAATGACAGTGTATACAATAGCTGGAATGAATCTACATTGACAGGACAAATTGTATAGCAGTGTATTTAAGTGGATTGTGCAACAAAGAAAGTGACAAAGTGTGAACAACAAAGTAGAAATTGAGATTATCCTATACTAATTCTCTTATTAAAATCACCCCAATCAGCTCGTGGACAAGTGCCCCCCGACATGCATACCACACACACACACACACACACACACACACACACACACACACACACACACA
>CALSCE010010897.1:51854-95844 GCA_943593645.1 Bovichtus variegatus | reverse complement strand
CGTCGAGGTCCCCGACCTTCACTGCCACCCGTCTGGCAATGTACCCAGCCGTGACCAATCTGTCTTATATATTAACAATCATCTGTGCAACGGAGAAGCAATTAAGGCGATCAAATGATCAAATACAGTTAATTAATTTTTCTATGGCGCCCATATCAGAGGCCATTCATATTTCATGAAGCCCACAGCCTCTGCCTCCATGGTTGTGTTTATTTGAACAAACAGGTCTCTAATAGGCTGAGTCGGCAGCCCCTCACTGGGTTCAGTGGATTTGCCCATTATCAGTAACGAGAGCAAGAAATGTGTGAAGTGCTGATTATTGTCTCTCCAATCAGAGGATTGTTCTGCTGTGGATGGGCTCAGCGACAGCTATTGAGACCATCCCTGACTGGAAGGGACCTAAAGTGATATTATTGACACACAATAAACAAACACATTCTTAGCTGCAGCTCAATTCTGATTGTAGATGGGATCTATTCAGCAATATATGGTGACTGCATAGTGCCACAACACAAGTGTCCTCAGTGGTTAATTACTTCATTTATATATCATTGTATAATGTCTTAAATAAAGGACAAAAAAGAAGAAAAGAAAAAGAAAGCTATTTATAAAACAACAATAAATTAATTAAAAGTAGGAGGGATCCCTTTTTGTTAATTAGTCATTATCAAAAGAAGTTATGTACATCATTCCTCACTCATAATGTTCATTCATAAAAGACTGGCCACATTGTTAAGAAGAATATCAGCCAATAAATTGAATGGCCAGATAGCTCCACCCCTAGTGGTGAGGTTGCAGATTGCCAACCAACTGAATACCCCTCCGCTAACCCCTCCCTTTCTAAATGTGTTGGATAAAGTACAGTGGCCTTCATGTAATGTAAAAATGTGAAAGGCCCTCTCTAGAGCCAGAGTTTGGTTTGTCTGTACTGGGCGACTAGAAACATGGCCATGCACCATGGGGGTCTTCATGTGTGAAGTCTGTCCATCTGGCTCTGACGGATGAAAAGAAAATGATTTTGAATATTTTGACTTCTCAGGGTCCAAGGCTCATAAGTATGAAAGAGCTGTGACTTGCAGTGAAGCAAAGTTATCAAATATGAATACAGATCCACAGAATAAACAGCCTGAGGAGAAAGTACCCACAAAACCTGGCAGCATTTCGTGTGGCTAAATGATTTTTTTCTCCCAAGAAAAAAAAATATTCAGCACGGTTCAAAAAAAGACTCCTAGAAACCAAATATCATCTGAAATGTATGACTGAGATAAGCAGAGAGGCATTGTGGGAAAAATAAAAAAGACAAGCGCTAAGGGAGGAGAGGAGGTATTACAAAAAGCTGGTGCTTATTAAAGAAGAGAAAACCTCTTTCCAGAGACAACACACCTTCAGAAAATACACACTGCAGACAAACACACACTTTTAACAAAGCAAGCTCTGTCTCCACGGTAACAGGAGATGTATGAGATGAGCCTGGCTTTAAAATGTAAAGTAATAAGGAGGAAGGATGTATATACAATCTGTGTTTCTTACATATTGTGCTCCTTAGTGGAACACTCAAAAAGACTAACTATGGTCCGGCAGCAAAAGGAATAGTTATTACTTTAGTGTGTCCATTTACTTTTACAATTCAAAGGCTGCTTCTGAGAAACTGCAACAAAATGAACACTGAGCATTTTGGCTTACATATCAAAGATGTTGGAACTGAGGAAAATTTGGCAGATGTAGAGCATGTTAACAAGACTACTCTAGATGCGCATCAGCCATATTTTTCAATCATTCATGTCCTGCACATTGCTTCAGGTACCACTGCAATGATAAAATAGTATTTTTCCAATTTTCATGGCATTCCTCTGGTTAGCTTTTGTTATTTTCTTGTGCATAACTTGACACTTTGGCATGATTGTGTTGCTAGAAGAGAGGTCAGGAGGACATTAAAAATAATAAGGACTCATCCTCTGGGGACCATGAATATCTACAGTAAATTCCATGGATGCCAGTTGGTTAGTTAGCGGGTAGCATTTGAAATGTTAGTCTGATGATAGTGTTAGACAACAAATTAGAGAGTTAGGAATCCTTGGGGATCTGAATATCTACTGTACATCTAATTTCATGCAAATTTGTCCAGTAGCTGTGGGGACATCTTACCCTTGACTTAAGTGTTGAAGGTAGATAATAGATCATATAAAATGAAGACCTACAGATATATCCAACCTCATTCATCCCTGTTATATTCTGTGTTCTATGCTGTCTGGTTTTAGGGTATTTGCAATTAATGTACAGTTGCACTGCATTTAACGGAAAATGCTACATTTCAGAAGCTTTTCATTACCACTTTACCTTTCGTGATGTAACCATAGGGTTGTTATTTTGAACCTTGTTAATGCTAGGCTTTTTCCAGCTCTTTTACCTCTTCAAATTATGTAGTTGCATGATGCAATGATAACAGACAAGCATCAAGAAGCAACAGAGTTCATGGTAAATGCAGTCACTTTCCAGCCACTTATCACTTTCTCGCACTTACCTGCAGTGATAAGACGCAGCTTAGGCAGAGAGCGACCATCACCACGGCCAGCAGCAAGGTGGCCACATGGCGGATGTCACCCAGCGACTCCACCAGGGGAATGCTGCCCACCTGCCAGTCGTAACACAGCACGATGGGGGCCAGCAGCAGCCAGGCATTGAAAGACAGCAGGTAAGAATAAGTCAACATCCTGAAGAGAGCGGGTAGAGAGAGATGGAGGATGTGGAGACAGAGGGAAGGAAGAAGAGAAAGATTTGAATCACACAGTGATGCTATCAATTGTTAAACCTACTGACAATTTCAATCAATCGTTATAATCATCTTGTTTATCTCAATACTAAAGTGTACCTAAGTATAACATTAACAGGAGGTTGTTCAAGGTTAAATATTGGTTGGGAATCATTTTCTAACCTTACTTTTAGAGCCGAATTCACTGTGCCAAGTCACAGTAATAAAAGCGTTGCTGTCACGCTGAGACATGTCAGATGGATCTGCTTCTGATTTGTTTGCTTTGCTGTGGTTGTCTTTTTCCTCTCCCTTTCCCTACATTTCTTTCAGTGGGTTCAAGAACTGCAAGACTGTTTGGAGTATTGATATGTCCAAAGTGTGACAACTATCTGCTTTAGTTAAAACAATGTCAAAACAAAGTCGTGGAATGGTCGGACAGAGTGCCACTTGGTCTGAAGAAGATAAGTAATGAGTAAAGAGCAGAAAGCGATAGAGCGTGGGTAACGTGGGGTACAGTTCAGAAACACTTACACACACACACAAGAACATTTTCTTGTAACCTTCCACTGAGCACATTCATATTAGCCCCGAGTTGACACTACACTAACCCTACAGAAGAAGTACAGACTGCAAAAGACAAATATTAACTAGAACTTAAAAATTTGCTCATAGTGACTACAGCCTTATTAAACTTTTTTATGGTTACGTTCAGACACTCACAGTTCTTGGTTAGGGCAAGGGGATAGATCATCGTCTGGTTTGATACAGAAACCCTCTTCCACACTAGATATTTTCTCCAGTAGAGCTCCATCTTGAGTCTGAGAGGCAACAAAACACTGGGGGGGTGTAGGTGTTTCATGAGTCACTTTCTCTGATACCCATGGCCGGATATGTCAATAGGAGTGTGCACAAAGGGGTTAAAAACCTAACATTAACCAAAGTGGTGCATAAACCTAACCACAACTCAGGATGTGAACCTTGGACTCGGATGTCAAAGTCCTGGTGGAGACATGGGTCCAAATGTGCTGTAGGCTGTGGGCACAGTAAAACATGTACTAATATTAGACAGGCTTAACCATCTTGTTTTAATTATCTAGAGTAATTTTTTCATCTGCCATTATTATTCCTCTCCCACAAATGACTTCCAGCAAATCAGAGCACAACTCTAAGTTGATTCTCTCCTCTGACTCCAGCAAATGAGGTCACAACACAAAAGACGCTGGGCTAAAGTCCTCATCGATGATGACAGAGCACATGTTGGACTGAATTCTAAATAGTCAGGCTGTGAAGAACAGCCACAGGTCAGGTATTGATTTCCTCCAGGAAGAGTCTGAAGCTCAACATGGCAGTGAAGTCACCTGGTGACGGGCCGGCGGAGTTGGACACAGGCTGAATCCCCTCTGAACACGACAATTAAAATATAAGGAGCTAGCCCTTATATTGTGTGTGCCCCACACACACACACACACACACACACACACACACACACACACACACACACACACACACACACACACACACACACACACACACACACACACACACACACACGTTTGTGTATGTATCATTTTATACATGTTATGCATGTATCATAACATGTATAAAGTTTTCCACATTTCAGATTGTCAATCAGGTGTCATTTATGGGAACCCATCTCTTTCCCGCGCTCATGTGCCTATCCCCCCACATGAAGCACACCTTCCAGACTAAACAATGTATCATATTTTCTACAAACCAAAAAAAAAAGTCATATCTTCTCGCAGACCCCCTATATATAGCTTTTATTTGTGCCTTGCTCTCATTTTACTATGATTAGTAGGTGAGCGATTAGGTGATTATCTGTCAGAGAGGTTCTTGACCAAATATTTTAACCAGATGAAGTTGAAGTTGACCCAGAAATAGAGGAGGATGTCCCTGAAATGGAAAACATTGATCCTAATTTTGATCAAGACTTTTATGAGGCTGGCCAGTCAACAGATGGCGAGGAAGAGGCCCTTGAGAAAGAGGCCCCTGAGGAAGAGGCCCCTGAGGAAGAGGCCCCTGAGGAAGAGGCCCCTGGGGAAGAGGCCCCTGGGGAAGAGGCACCTGAGGTGACATTCCAGTCCAAGGGTGGCAACTTGCTCTGGTATTCATCCTCCCAGGACAGAAGAGGCAGAGCGAGAGTGGAACACATTGTAAGGATGACACCAGGGCCAACACGGTGCAACATCTCGTGTGGATGACATCAAGTCCAGCTTCCAACTCTTTTTACCAAAGTCCATTGAGGAAATTATACTGGAGATGACAAACCTGGAGGGGAGGCGTGTGTTTGGGGACACGTGGAGAGCATTGGACCAGGTAGACCTCCAAGCCTACATAGGTCTGTTGATTCTAGCAGGAGTTTATCGGTCAAACAATGAGGCTACACAAAGTCTGTGGGAGTCCGGGAGGCCTATATGTCGGTAAACTATGTCCTTACAACAGTTTCATGTCCTCTCGAGAATTATCCGCTCTGATAACAGAGATACACTACATGTCCTCTGGTGAAATGACAAACTGGTTGCAATCAGAAACGTTTGGGACATTTTCAGTGTCTATTCTTTGTATATTTACTGCAGTTATTCATGTAAACCAGTAGTCTGAGACATTGTTTACAACTTAAAAGGGTGTTAAATAAAATTTGGTGATTATTAATGGTTTTTGTGTGAATGTAAGAGCTGTTAAAACAGACCGGTCAAATTTGACCGGGAACACCAAAGTAAGGGGGGAGAAACAGGAGGGTTAAAATCAGTCTTCATAAAAATATATTCATACAGTATAGTTATAGACTTGACATGAGAATTCTTGCAAAATGCCCTTGCTGAAACATATGTGTCATTTTATTTTTATATGTCATTTTATCACTACTGTCTTGGTCTAGATTCATGTTTGTGATAAAAGTTTCACATAATTTGTGACTCAATTCAATTTGTATAATGATTTGTAAATATAGTTTTCAGATTCTGGATTTTATTTGTTCAATTTTGACAGATATTTTCAACATACATAAAAATAACGATTATTTTAACAATATAACATCAAACATGAGTTTAAACTACAATTTTTCAGAAAACCCACATTATATTGGGCTCAAATGACCACCCTAACATAAGAAAAGCTGATATCTAAAAATGTTTTTTATTTCAATTGTACTCATTACTTAAAACAATTAAGTGTTTATTGAAGTCCTTGTTGTTAATTTCTTGTTCTAAATTTCTATTGAGTAATTACTTAATAAAATGTTTTTTTCAGCACCTATTTTGTGCTATTTGTTTGGTATTGTTAATGATTATAATGATAGTGTTTTCTAAATTAAAATACCTCCTAATATTTTAGTTTAGTTTATTGTCTGTAATAAACTGTCTGTCTGTCCTACTCGTACCTACTTCAAATAATCAAAACAAAATGCTGATACTTACGATGAACTCCTCCTGAAGTCATAGGAACTCTTTATCACTGGAGAAAGCTGGGTCATTTGCAATAACTGCATAAATTGTCAGTATAAGTGTCAGCATGATTATCAGTTAATATAATCTCCAAATCCACCACGTCTAAAAGCACAAATTGACTACTAAAAATTCTAATTATTATTTCAAGTAAAAAATAACAAAATGAAATAGTAATTCATATTATTAAATTCTCAATAGTTTTAGGCATAACTTTGTAAACTACTTCTACTAACTCTGGTTCTCTGGTTTCAGTCTACTGAAAGCCAAATACACTACTAAGCATGCGCTGAGGTAAAATTGCAGCACAAAAAAAAAACATGGATAAACTTGAGCTTTCTTTTCATCTGTGTCTGTGTGTGTGTGAGACACTGACCTGGTAAGCAGGTGTGGTGAGAAGGAGGCGGGGTTGTCCTGTTCAGAGAAGAGAGGCATGGATCCTCCCATCAGCCATAGCCTGACCGACATGATGATCACCACCTGGAGAAAGGAGGGGGAAAAACGTGTGGGAACAGTTACAAACCACCAACAGTTTACTATTTATGAGCTTAATGGTCTCTAATAGACCATTTACAGTGTTCAATTTCAGCTGATTTTATCAGCCTATATTAGCCTATCATAGATATATTGGTATCGGCCGTTTGAGTTAGTTAGAAATGGTGTCATTTTATAGTTTATAAATTTGCTCAAATTAACATTGCTGCAGCAAGCAGCACCGTATGTGGAACATGAAGCAGCCATCTGCAGTATCAACACTACGTCAATGGGGCCTTAGTTATCAAAGGGTAAAATAAAGTTGAGGTCAAGAAAAGTAACACCCTCCTCACTATTGGTTAAAACTGTCAACATAAGTGTGGCAGTGGGGTGTGATTACGGCGCCGTCTGCTGGGGAGAGTCGGGAGTGGCTCAGCGGGGGATCAGACGGAATCAAGTAATCAGGGACACAATATAAGCATGCTGTTAACCTGATTCTTGTCTTGCAGTAGGCTGGGTCCAGGGCGAGCCAGAAGCCGACTCCGGCCGGGAAGAGATCCCGAAGGGAGCAGCGAGAAGCTTAACAGGCCGGACTGTGTCTTTTTTCTTTGTTTGCCTGAAAAGGCTGAAAATGACTAATAAACTGTCTTTGAAGGAAACTCTATCTCTGTCATTTTAGCTGGGTGTGGACAGCAGATTTCCACAAGTGGCGCCTGAATAGGGACCGATGACAGAAGAGGGGATTCCACCGAGCCCGCTGGGACAGGTCCTCCAGCGTCTGGCCGCTATGCAGGAGGGCAGCGCAGCCTTGCAGCAGCAGCAGAACCAGGCTCTGTTGGACATCGCGGCGTGCCAGAGGGAGAATCATGCCCTCCTGCGGGAGCTGCTGCAGCGTCTGTCCACCTGGGAGGGCAAAGGAGGGAGCCTTCCGGCCTGTGTGGGTGGTCCAACATAGCCTGCCGGTGACTCTAGAGCCTACACTTCGAGGACACTGGTCGCCCTTTCTCCTTCGCACAGCAGCTCTTTGATGCAGCAAGGCACTGGCTCCTGCCGGGAAACAACTTCGTGGAGCACGTCGTCAAGCAGGTGGCGCTGGAACAGTTCGTCGCCGGGATACCATCCTCTACAGTCAACTGGGTCCAAATGCCACTGGCCTGCCAGCCTCGATGTCGTCCTCGCGGAGGACCACCACTCCTTGTCCCGGCGGAGCCTGAAGGAGGAAGCCCGAACTCCGGTGGCTCGGCCCATCCCAGCCCCCAGGAGGAGGTTCCAGCCTACGGCGGCCCCGACTGTCCCACCACTGCCCTCCCGTACTCCCACTCCCAATGCTGCGGGAACGCAGCAGATACCGTTAATTTCCCCTTTTCTTTCCTCACAGGACCTAGCTGACGCGTCTGGTCGCCCAGCACCACAGAGGGTTCCTCAGATGCCAGGGCAGGTTTGCTGGCGGTGCGGGCGGCCCAGCCACTCCCGACGGGAATGTCCGCTTATGGAGGTTGGGCAGCTGGTCTGGGTTGCAGGGCCACCAGTCGATGACCGTGTACCGTTATGTATACAGGGGGTGTCCACCAGGCTCTGTGGGACTCTGGTTGTACTCAGACCATGATCCACCAGCGCTTGGTTCTGTCCTGGGCATTGCTGGAAGCATCGAGGGTGAAGTGTGTGCATGGGGATATTCATGAGTATCCGGTGGTGACCCTCACAATTTTGTTTAAGGGGAAAAAGCATAGAGTTAAGCGGTGGTGTGCATTCTGCCACGAATATCAGCTGGTTAACCCGCCGGCCAACCCAAAAGCGCCGTTGCGCCCGCTACCATTAATTGAGGTACCGTTCGAAAGAATTGGCATGGACCTCATCGGGCCATTAGACTGGAGTGCACGGGGATATCGCTTTGTGTTAGTCCTCGTGGATTACGCAACACTGTATCCTGAAGCAGTGTCGCTGCGTAATATCTCGGCAAAGAGCACCACTTGACAGGTGTCACTCATGCTTAGGCCTGCCGTGTGTCTTGCTTGTGCCCCAACTGCTCACATACAGACTGTGCCACAAGGGGAATAGCCACTCTGGATCGCTGCTACACGGCATTCAGAAACTGCATTCGAGAAGAGCGACCATGCGGTCAAAGTATATAAAGAAACTACAAATGCCCCCAGTGACGCCTGAGGCCAGGAAATGGTCACTAAATTCACTTTGTTGTTTGTCTTTTCTTTTCTGAGCACCTTACTTTTGATGACTGGCCATTGTTCAATTTATAATTATTGTTGTCATTTTCAGCTGTATAAACAATAATTCAACTCCAAAAAAATTGCAAAGAAAAATCACTGTAATAACTAAACCTCTGCAAATTTTATTTTATTGCATACTGAAATGAAATGACACCAACGGCTCCCTGGAAGTTAGGAAAAACCATATACCAGTATGTATCAATGTTAAATTCTATGTTTTACTTTGGAAAATGGCCGACAGCAATGGTAAGTATTTAGAATTGGTAGGCAATTAATTAAAGCATGCACAACCAATTGTCTGGTACTTTTCAATGTAAAAAAAAATACTTACATAGCCAGAGATGAGGCTGGCTCGTTTGATGAAGGGGCTGCAGATGTGTTGGAGGTCCTTAAATCTGGAGCCAGACAGGTGACTGAGGAACACACAGACATACAGCAGGTCAGTCAAAATTTATCTGTGGGCAACACACAGGTCTCCAGTCAGAAGCGCTTTTTGCACAAATTTGCCATTTTTGTGACTGTTGTAAAGGTCATCTCCTTCATTGTGACTTTAAACAAATTATAACATAATTTAAATGGTATATATCAGAGCCTTCACAGCATGTTCCACAGAGCCTGTCTTACATTAAGGGGATAGTTCAGATCAGTAAGATAAACAGTGGTTAGCATTAACTATGTTTCTTAACAAAAAGTACAGTGCAATTTGTAACGTGAATTCTCATTGTATTTATTTTTGTTTGCACAGCTTATGTTTCCAAAACCAGCTTGATAAGGTACAGTCAGATGGTTGAGAGGACTGTTCTGTACATTTGAATGGTCTTTCATGCTTTTAGGTTGTAGAAAGTCTTCTTTACAAATGGATGTTATTTTGTATGAAGGGTTTGTTTTGTGCATAGACAACAATACGCTGTACATAGTTCAACCAGACTGATAATTGAAAGAGCATAAAGAGACAAAGAAACCTCTGAGCAACAGGTAAATAAGAATAGAGGAAACCACAAGTCATTGGTAAAATAAACTGGAAGCTTAGCATCAAAATGTTTGCAGATTCAAAATAGGAACAGGTTCCGGATTCAGCGTTGTGGCAGTGGGGTGTGCTGTTGGCTGCTGTTGGAGAGATGGGAGTGTCTCAGCTGGAGATGAGACCCCTGGACAGAATCAGGTAATCAGTCAAATAATATAAGAGTGGTGGTAACCAGGTTCTGGTCTGTTGCAGTAGGCTGAATCCTGGAGGAGGGACGTGTGTGACCGTGAGCGACTTCAGGTCTAGGAAAAGACTGTATCTACTGTTTTGTTCTGTTTGCCTGAAAAAGGCTAAGAGTGTCACAATTAAACCTGTTGTTTTTCACCAAACCTCCTTCTCCTGCCGTCATTTTTATCTGGATGAGAGCAGGACTCTCTCACAAGCATCAAGTGCACAATAATGCCTATAACAAGCTGAATTAACAGCCGTGTTCCTTCAGCAGAGCTAATCCTAAAACTTCACATTAGAAATAGAAGGTTAGCCTAAGGTTAGCACTATTGGAATTGGATCAGGGAATATCAGCAAAACATACTATGGACTGACAAATCACATGGTGGCGACTCCGCAAACAGGTGTGGTGGCCAGTAGCTCTCATAAACTTCAATAAATTTGTTTTTAATTTGTTATCTTTTCACCTTTATTACTGAAGCACGTATTGCCTATGACATAAATAAGTTCACAAAAATCATGAAAGGAAACGTAGGGATGGGATTAAGTACCCAAAACATATTCCAACCACCCAGCCAGACGAGCCGAACCAAACGCCACCGGAAGCTTTTCAACTGCTCCAGGAAGAGATCTGGGATAAGAGTTAAACTAACCCAGCTTGGACCTAACACTTTTCCAATACCCAGCCTACTCGTAGGAAAATAAAATGGATGAAACAGACAGAATGCAAAACTCAGGTAAGACTAGGGGGAAGTAGACTCTGTGTTTACGTCAATGATGCTTGGTGGGAGTTGATGGACAATGTTTCCCAGATGTCAAATTTGTAATAGTAAACTACCGTCAATTGTAATCGCATTTTAAAAAATTCCCTCTACCCAGATTTTTTTCAAATGGATTCAGCGAATGTCCTGTTGTCACGGCAGTTTCAAACAGCTAATCACCCTGCCTACACGGTAGTGTATATTGCGTACTATCTGTCTTGCAAAAAGAAAGAAAAAAGCACCTAATACCAAAAGTGAGTTCAGTGTAGCAGAGCCGCACTCTGTTGAAAACACGGCATAAAAGGTTCTAGTGGGGCTCCTCTGTGTCTGACTTGGTCCAAATGGTAAATACAAGCAATCCAGATTGTTTCTCCAACTTCACCAAGGGGGTTAAAATGTCTCTTAAAGTGCCTTTGAGCAGTGCAGCTTGTAAGAGGGAATTATCACATCTCAACATAAAGAACAGATGTTTTCTGTCACATACTTGTCTCTCAGCCCTGATACACATTTACCTGTCAAACCCAAAGCCAGCTGTTGACCTGCAGATGGAGACAGCTAATTGGAGGCCTAACCAGGGACTGGGAGGTGCAGCTATATCATCTACCATGCAGGAAGGTGAAGCGGAAGAAAGTGAGGGTGACACAGAGGACAGCGAGGAAGATTGCGTAGAATATTGAGACCCTGCTTTTTTATGGGGTGAGTACCAAACAACATCTCCTGGTACTCACCAGAAATAACTGGCTGCACCAACTAGAAAAAAACACTAATTCCTCTTACTGGTTCAAAATATCTTATTTTTATCGGTCTTCTCCATCAAAACTCTTATGTTGATAAATCAGGCACTAGACACTTTCAAATATTAGGTTTAGGGTTAGGGGGTAATGAACGTCAAACTCAACATACATTTTTTCTGTATTCCTGCAATTTTGTAACAAAGTCTTCAACGTCGCCATCTATTCGCACACTTTTACACGTCCAACCATTCAGCAAAGGTCATATATATTATGAACTCTGCCCCCCGAGACTCAACAGTCCTATTCATTAGCCAGAGGTAGAAACTAAAAAAGGAGCTCTGGTTGCAGAAAAAGGGCAGCAAGAAAATATGATGAGAGGGAGAGGATTAGACAGATAGGTAGTGAATGGAAAGCACGGAAAATCCATTCAACACCCCATCACTTTGAGATGTTTCCCTTTTGCAGAGCTTTCAAAGCATCATAGAGACGGTGAGAGAAGAGATCTCACAGGAATTACACATTCCGTCTGTATCACACTCTGTTTCGTCTGTTTCATCTCTGCCTCTCTCTCCCTTTCTATATTTGTCTTTGACAAAGTCTTTGCTCTGTCTGTTCTGCTGATGTTTGCAGAGCCAAGGGACAGAATGACAAAGAGGAGCCAGACTCTGCAGATGCTGCATTCGCTTGACTCACCGTGAAAGAGTTTAGCCCTAAAAAAGCCAGGCTGTTTCCCCTGTTGATTACCATTGAACTTGTTTCTAGAGAGCCACTGTGCGTTTGATACTTTTAATGGGCTTAAAACTCACACAACCATGTTCTCAAAAAAAATCTTTCAAGGTAAAAATGTGCACTTCGGAGAGAATCCAGGTAAAAGCAATTATCCCTTAAAACTGGGGTAGGCAGTATATTTTTGGCATCATTTGGGCAAAAATTCAATAATAACCTTTCAGCATATTGTAATTCAAGTGGTCTAAGAGAACTAGACTTCTGACTTTGGACAATAACAGGTCATTTCAGATAGAGGGCATTCCAAGGCTTGTAAATAATTACTTCAAATTAGTGAAAAGTGATGCAAAGATGTGAATTTTATCATTCAAGTAGCCTACCAATGCTGGCTGGGTTATTTGGTTTTCACTTACATGTCATGGCACTATCCTTGCCAGAGAGGGAGAAAAAGGTACATTGCTTTACAACACAAATATGATATAGACTGCAGCACAGCGGGGCCAGCGCTATAAACTTGAAAGTCTATCCTGACTGAGTGGGTGAGTGAGTGATTAAGTTACACCATTAGTTGGTTGATGTTTGTCAAGTTCTTTTCAGATTCTGCAACTTCCCCACTTGAAAGGGATGGAAGCATCTACCCGAAGTTTATTAACTGGATTCCACACAAAGACCAAACTGCTTTTTCCTTTTTTGTTTTGCAGGTTCAGCAATTAGTTTTAGACAGCTCCATTTTCCAGCAATCACCTAGACAAGGCATTAGCATTTCATGTTTAGGCATTAGTTGAAAAACCTTTAAAAAGAAAAAACACAGAAAAGAGAATTCATATATTACATGTCATTTCAACTAAATGTAAATAGCAAAATATACACATCTGTAATAATCAAAATATTCCATTTCATCAAACATTAGCACCTAAATTCATTAATTTACAAATGCACTCACGCTAAATGAAAAACAAAAGTTAATGCACAGTTGCTGCCATAATTCTCGCCAGGTAATGCATTTAATTTCAACAAGTAAATACGTACTTTAACGGCATTTTAACTTTAAGTTCTTTCAACTTATTTTTATTAAAGTAATATAATTATGCAGTCATTTTTAAGCTACCAAAAACAATATAAGAAAATAAACAAGCCATTCTGTAGACATGTACAACAGCTGTATTGAGCTGTAGAGCTCAATTCTCCGAGCCACACACAGCAGGCTACCAGTCATCACGTCACAAGCGCTAACCAAAGCTCGTAGCGGCAGCGACCTCCAGCGGGTAAACAGTCTTTCAAAATAAAAGGTTCTGCGTCTTACCAGCTGCCTCTATGGTCTCGGTAGATAATTCCGCTCTGTAGTCTCGC
Source organism: Bovichtus variegatus (assembly GCA_943593645.1). Classification (NCBI taxonomy): domain Eukaryota; kingdom Metazoa; phylum Chordata; class Actinopteri; order Perciformes; family Bovichtidae; genus Bovichtus; species Bovichtus variegatus. The sequence continues at coordinate 82,169 of CALSCE010010897.1, read as the reverse complement.
TTTGGATTTCGGCACTGTTAAGAAAACAGCACTCTCTCTCTCTCTCTCAGCGCCGCCAAGTGGTGCTCTTTTATATGGGCAACACTCAGGTAGATTGGTTCCATCCGGTTCGCCATATTAGTATCTAAAAAGCGCTAGTTTGACTTGACAATGTTAGGGTTTGCCCATTGGCTGTTAATCTTTCAAAATGAACGGGCTTGCCACAGCAAAAGAAAATTAACAAAAGATAACAAAACATTCCGTGATCCACTTCGTCAATACAAATGTGGTTATTGTTGCTGCACAGCATGTTTGCTACTTTACCCATTTCCAACACATCACATTATCACCAGGGAGTTCATCTTACAAGTTAACAGTCCAATCTTTCATAAAATAAGCTTACTCAGATTTTTTCAAGGGAAAAGAAAAGCAGATGAGGTAGGGAAACAGAGCAAGCATTTTGTAAGCCAAGTTAGCCAGACTATATGCCTATGTGCATAATGCGCAGAGAAAAGTGTGCAGGAGAGGAGAGAGGAGAGGAGAGGGCAGAGGAAAGAGGGAAAAATGAACCAAGCTTCCAAAAATCTTCCAAACACAGAAGTCTTGTTATATTTTCAAATTATATTTCCATGCGTTTCATGCTTGTCTGTCTTATATAACGTACTTTGAATTGTATTGCTGTTGAAAGGTGCAACACAAATAAACTTGCATTGCCTTGCATGCCGAAGTGTCCTTGGACAAGACATTGTACCCCAAGCTGCTCCCAAAGGGCAGGCCAACGCTGTGCGGGAGAACACACAATTAGTGCCGCTATGTAAACAGTAGTTAATGTTTGTCAGACTGCTGTAGAAGAAAGCTTTTAATTTTCTGCCATCTCTGCCAGTCCTTCACGCTGTAGGTTCAATTAATAAAACTGGTTAGATATTAGGGATTTCAATGAATATCGTAAATTTGAAGTCATGTTTATGTTGAAATAAATATGCATATACAAGTTATTATGTCTCTCGCTGTATTGGTTTGCCCTATTATGAACATAATGCACAACAATAGGTAAAAAAAATTAAGACATTAACTAAAAGACATTTGAACAGTAAAATGTTTTCACAAGCAGAAAATGTTAATTCACACAACGCAACACTTTTCCACTTCTTGTGCTGACAGAAAGTTAAAAGACATGATAATGGAGTCGGAGAAAATCCTTGTTGATGGAACGCATATGGTCAATCGGTCAAGGATGCAAATCCACTGGTTCACCAAAGTTGCCCCATCTCTAACATTTGTATGGATTTACCTTGCCCCTACAAGCAAGGATCCTACTGGAATGAATGAATTTGACTGCAATATTTCAAAATGTTTAATGCTGGGGTGAGCAGGCCTTGGTTGGAGTTTGTCAGTTTACTGAAATTGGCATGACGCAATCAGCTGCGAAGACTAATCACTCTGTTGGTCTCGTTTAATGCACATTTTTTTGTTGGGCAAGTTATGTATGGCTTGCAAGTTAGCCAAAGTTGACATATTGTCCTGCCCTGATCAACAGTCAACACCTGAAAGTGATGAGCATGCCACATGAATGTTTCTTGATGACTGATAGGCAGTTTCCTCTGAATGGATACAGTGATTTTTGTTCCATGGCACGCACATGCATGTGCAACCTCTCAACTATGACACTGGATATCCTTTATAAGAATTTGCTTGAATGAACTGAGAAAACCAAAACACAATACAATGTAACATGTATGAACGAACATGACATATACAGACATATCATACATTTACAGCATTTTAAATAGAAAGGCCATATTAAATGACTTTTACAAGGCCGCTTTAACAGTTATATTGCTTTAATAACGTGTTGCTGAGCTGAAAATTATGAAAAGCTGTGTGCTGCCTGACAACAACTGTAATATGAATGGATCTTTTCTGGTTGAATGACTACAAATTCACCTCCCTGAGGCTGAGAGGCTGTAGTAAAGAGACACTGGTCTCCAGGGCTGGAAATGCAACGAAACACTCTACGTCCTTGGAAGAAATCACTCAGATGGAGCAATGCTGAGATTGGTTTCACGCTGGAAAGTAAAAGAATGAGATGCCCCCACACGCACGCCCGCCCGCCCACACACACACACACACGCACACACGCACACACGCACGCACGCACGCACGCACGCACGCACACACGCACACACGTACACGTAGACGTAGACGTACACGAACCAACTCACTGTTTAAACCCTGGACTTTGTTCTGGCATATGGTGTTGAAATTGAACATTTATTAGTCCGTCCACAAAATCCTCTTTTATCAGACCATTTTTTAATAACTTTTGAAGTCTTGTTACTGCACTATAAGCCATGAAGCAAAATATCATACGCTCGATGTCTATCTGATAGTACTGAAGCTAAATTTAAGGAAGTGATTCCATCGGCACTTGGTTCATTACCATGTCTCAATATCAATGTAACGGAGGACTCCTGTGATAACTTTAGTCCCTAATGAATCATCTTGTTGATAGAGCTGCTGCCTCACTGCGAATGACACTCAACTCTGTCGCTCCTCTAAAAAAGAAGATAATAAAACAGAGAAAGCTCCGTGGCTTAACCCCCAAACCCGCAAACTAAAACTAAAGTCAAGAGAACTTAAGAGGAAAAGGCGTTCTACCAAACTGGAAGAATCTGGTTTAGTCTGGCTAGATAATCTTAAAACATATAAGAAGGCTCTCTGTAAAGCCAGAGCAGCTTATTACTCTTCATTAATAGAAGAAAATAAGAACAACCCCATGTTTCTTTTCAGCACTGTAGCCAGGCTGACAGAGAGCCACAGCTCTACTGAGCCTTCAATTCCTATAATCGCTCAGTAGTGATGACTTCATGAGCTTCTTTTACCATAAAATTAAATGATTAGAGACAAAATTAATCACCTCCGGCCCTCAATCGGTAATGATGTAACCTCTACCATTGGAACCTTAAAAACAGCTGTAACACCTGAAATATATTTAGACTGCTTTTCTCCGATCGACCTTAACCAACTAATTTCAACAATTTCGTCGTCTAAACCCCGACCTTTTTGCACCACGGACCGGTTTCATGCACGACAACTTTTTTACGGACCGGGGAGGGGGGGCATGACAAAAACACACAACACAGTGCGATACATATCATTTCATTATTACATATATAATGTAAATGTAATTATTCCATTTTATATTATGCACTTTATTTATAATATTATTACATTGTAATATATATAATATAATACATCAAAAATGTTTACAATAATATTACCAACACACACAAAAAAACTAAACAATTTATTATTTCTGTGCGGCCCGGTAGTAAATGATCCACGGCCCGGTACTGGTCCGCGGCCCAGTGGTTGAGGACCCCTGGTCTAAACCATCAACCTGTCTCTTGGACCCGATTCCAACTAAGCTGCTTAAAGAAGTTTTACCAGGAACTAACACCTCGTTATTAAATATGATAAACCTGGCTATGTACCTGAATCATTTAAAGTTGCCGTAATAAAACCTCTTCTTAAAAAGCCCAGTCTTGATCCAGAGGTTTTAGCCAACTATAGGCCGATATCAAACCTTCCCTTTTTCTCTAAGACCCTTGAGAAAGCAGTCGCAAAACAGTTGTGTGATTTTTTACATAACAATAGTTTATTTGAGGTTTTTCAATCTGGATTTAGAGTTCATCATAGCACAGAGACGGCACTGGTGAAAGTTACCAATGACCTTCTATTGGCATCAGACAAAAGACTTGTCTCTGTTCTTCTCTTGTTAGACCTCAGTGCTGCTTTTGACACTGTTGACCAGGACATTCTGCTGCAGAGAGACTGGAACATTTCATTGGCATAGCAGGAACCGCACTGAACTGGTTTAAATCCTATTTATCTGAGCGATCTCAGTTTGTACGTGTTGTTCCATGCAAGCCAAAGTCAGTCATGGAGTCCCGCAAGGTTCTGTACTTGGACCTATTCTATTCACCTTATATATGCTTCCTTTAGGCAATATTATAAGGAACCACTCCATAAACTTTCATTGTTATGTGGATGATACCCAATTATATCTATCAATCAAGCCAGATGAAACTAATCAATTAGCTAAACTTCAAGCAGCCTGAAGGACATAAAAAAGTGGATATCCTGCAACTTTTTGATGTTAAACATAGACAAAACTGAAGTTATTATACTTGGCCCCAAGCGCCTCTGAAACGCATTTTCTAATGACATAGTAACTCTGGATGGCATTAAATTACCGTAAAGAGTCTCAGCGTTATCTTTGATCAGGATATGTCTTTTAACTCCCACATAAAACAAATGCCAAGGACTGCCTATTTTCATCAACATAACATTGCAAAGATAAGGCGCATCCCGTCTCAAAACAATGCAGAAAAACTAGTCTATGCATTTGTTACTTCAAAGGCTGGATTACTGCAACTCCTTATTATCTGGTTATCCCAAAAAAAAAACCTAAGACTCTCAGTTGATTCAAAATGCTGCGGCACGTGTATTGACAAGAACTAGGAAACAAGATCATATTATTATAAGTACAATGGGAGCCAGAGCCTTCAGCTACCAACATTTACATTTGTCATTTTAGCAGACGCTCTAATCCAGAGCAATTTACAGTTAACTACCTACAGGGTCAGCCCCCCTAGAGCAAGTACCTTGCTCAGTGGCACAATGGTGCCAGCCCCTGGTATTGAACTCATAACCTTCTGGTGTTCTATTTGGAAGCCTAACCACTAGACCACCACGCAAGATCAAGCTCCTCTACTGTGGAACCAGCTCCCAGTTTGTGTTCGGGAGGCAGACACCCTCTCCACATTTAAGAGCAGGCTAAAGACTGGCTTAGACTGCGAGGGGACTTACATCTCTCTCCTCCTCCTTTCCCCATGTCTCTCTCCTCCTCTCCCTCTATATCTGTATGCATTCATGTCCCTTAAATGCATGTTACTAACTCACCATCCGGAGCATCATTATTGCCACTATTAAAGGTTATGCCTGGATCATGAATCGTGGCTGCGGCTGTTGCCCAGGTCCTGCCTGACGCCCACGTTAATATTTATTTTTGGAGGCACCGAGAAGCTTTTTTGACATCCTCCTGGATCCATCTATTTTATATTTGATCACATCATGTTGTAATTTTACTATGTTGTTTATTCTCAACACATGACATCTATTGCACGTCTGTCCATCTTGGGAGAGGGATCCCTCCTCAGTTGCTCTCCCTGAGTTTTCTTTCATCTTCCCCCCTTAATTGTGGGGTTTATTTTAGAGAGTTTTGTGATATTGGAATATATAAATACATTTGATTTGATTTAACCCTGTCCCACCATTTTACCCAAGTACCATCTTGCCTAATGCTTCTTTTGCCAAAAGCCGGTCAAACAGCAATAACGTGACGTGACGTGGGCATATAAGTTTAAAGAAAAGAGTACACTTGTAAAAGTGGTATCACAATTCAATTGGATGTGTGGATTCATATTTTTTGACAACATTTTAGAAATTTGCTGTGCACACATCTCTGCTATCTGAGTGTGTGCCGCTTTATTTTATTACATTTCTTCTTTCTATCTCTCTCACTCCCTGTCTTCCCCTCGATCTTTCTCTCAATGCCATGCAATGTTTTATGATGTGTGATGTAGTGTGAAGGGCTGCTCTGGGGCAGTCACAGAGCCGAAACATTTCATAGCTCTCAGACACTGACAAAACCGACACTCGGTTTTGCTTGCATGCTGTGTGTGTGTCTGTCAGGCTCAAGGTGCCCTTTTTGTCTTTAAACTCAGTGTGAAAACCCTCAGCTCATGTTATGTCTGTGCACCTTACTGGACACACTCACAATGACCTATCCAGCAGGAGTTGCAAGACACTAACTTCCCACCTACAAGTATGTTTGGAATTCACAACTAAGACAGAGGTACTACATTACAAAACTGGTCCTCTTTGCGGTAGTGTCGAAAACTTTACCCCTGTGCCAAATGGACATTTTGGATTCGAAGTGGTAGTCAGGGGCTCAGCAAACTCATTAGAAAAATCACAAACCTTAGGTCCAAACCAATAGAAGGGCAACAATTTGTAAATGTTTTACTATAGCTACACTGCCACTCTATCTTCAAAATAATAGTAAATGTATGATTCATGGCACAATTCTATAACCAATTCTCCTCTGGAGAAAGGGAAGGGAAGGCTCAAAGTCCAAACTAAAGGTTTTTAATTCATGATGAAAGGCTCAGTTTAAATGAACTGCAGTTTCTCCTGATTTAAAATGTTGCGATGGCTTGAAATGCACTTTATAATCTTTTTATAATCACGTCCTGCCCGAGTTCCCCATATTTTGCGTCATGATCAGGGTTGTGTGCATTGGAACATACACACACCCTCCCAAAACACACACACTCATCCGCCTGCCAGATTAGGTCAAATCTGCATTGCATAAAACCCAGGAGAGGATTACTATCAGGCATCGTTAAGGGCTCACAAAGGCCCCAACACTGCTCAAAATTATACCAGGGAGAGCTTTGCTCTGTTTGTGCATGTGTGCGCGTTCCTCCCTGGAGGATACAGCCTGAAGTGCCCAAATAACCTGCTCATTAATCACAGAGACAAAGAAATATTCTCCAACACTAAACACACATACATCCTCACTCTCCCTATCTCTCCTGTGATAGCCAGGAGCCATTCCTCAGAGTTAGAAAGAGCACTGTCTTCATATTAAAGCCATCCATCTTCACTAACCTCTGATTTTATTGAGGATCTTTATGGACAAACATGCTGCTTTTTCTGTTTGTAATCTCCCCAATCCATAACAAGAGTGACAGTCCAAGCTGCAGTGAGACTCAACAACCAACATGTGCTCACATAAATACACACACACAAAAATAGCATCTACACTCATAGCTGTCCAACAGCTGATTAAGTAACTCTAAAATGCTAAATGACCATAAAAAATGCCAAAAACCTTTTTGGCATTCAAAATATGTTGTTACAGTTGGAGTCAAAGAATGCCACAATGCATAGTGGAGGCATCGTCCATGACTTGACACATCATAGTACATCATTGCTAATGTTGAGGTAGTGATTTGTTGTGTCCTATTACCCACTGCCCTGACATTCTAGAGAAACAGGTAAAGCAGCCCAATATATCTCATTTTGCAAGATCTCCAACTCAAAAATGTTCTTCAATAGCTTCTGTTACATGTGTTCTGCTTTGAGATAATGGTAATGCATATCACTCAAGATACGAGAAGTTTATACTAAAGAGTCATCGTTGAGCACTGAAGTATACCATTTAGAAAGGAAACAAGTGTTTTTCAGTGTCTGTCCTCATTACTTACAGGTTCAATGTGTAAAATATGCCACAATTTAAACGTAAAACATTAAAATTAACTAACATCATTAACAGAATGTGAAGAGGTAACAGTGTTGATGTTATGTCAAAGACATCTATGTATTTTGTTGCAGAGATATCTACTGAAATTAGCAGTCCAACTGACTAGTTCTGCTTCATCCAGTCTTGTAATACCACCTGTTCCTCTAGAGGTGATAGTGAGTCACTGTAGCTCAGTATGCCTCAGTACAGAGGGAGAAGAAGTACAGCTGCCTGACCATGGATGTATTGTGCCTGACTCACTTGTAAATATTACAGCCATGTTCAGTGTCTGTTTTATAGTTTGTTTATTGGATTACATTCAAAGTGTTTGATAAAATTGTGTTTATTCTTGCCCACTGAATACATTAGAATACAATAAATATGCCAAAATACAACTAAAATATAAACATTAGAGATTGTATAGACCCAGTTTAGAGGTGAAATCAGAATTACACTTTGACTCTTTAAACTTTAAAGTTACTACAAGGAACTTTTAACTGCATATGAAACAGTCTTAATGTAATACGGATGCCTCTCTATGACCTACATAAGCAAACAAGACTATCAGCGGAATATATAGTTATTCATACTACAAGATCAGACAAAACGATTTACAGCATGCAGGTTCACCAGAAACTCCATCAGCTCAGACACTAGTGGGGCCTCCGGCAGCGACCTGCCAGATCCGCCTTTGACCCGCAGTCGGAGCTCTGGCAGGAGGCAGAGAGCTCCTCGCCCAACAGCAGCGGCTCCTTCTCCCGCCATGAGCAGAGCTTCACCTCGCTGCCAAGAACAAGGTGGTGGTCAGGAGGATATTTCACATGGTCAAGGACGACCTGTATGTCTACTTCGGCGGCAAGCTCCACTGCGTGTGTTGGCGGACGGAGAGAAGCTTTAGAAGGGCAGCAGGGTCCGTCTGCGGCTGCAGGACCTGGAGCTCACCGGCCACTTCCTGGGAGCCAATACTGGACAGAACTAAGTGGGCAGACTGTCGGACCCTGCTGCAGTAAAAGGAGAGGTTTTTCTTAATGGCACTGTAGATCTTTACAACAGTGCTTATGGAAACACTATCGCTTTTGTACACAGGGGCCACCAAAATTCAACACAAAGTGAAAGTTCCATGTAATAACTTTAATTAATAAAGAGACTAATTTGCCCAAAACTTGGCATGTTATATTGGTAAATTGCAGCCGCTTTTCTCCCAGATACTGAGGGACTGAGAAAGCTTTTATCACTAGCAGGCTTGATTACTGCAATGCTCTCCTTTCTGGTCTACCTAAGAAAACTTTAAATAAGCTACACATCATTCAGAACACAGCATCACCTGTACTAACCAAAACCAGAAAGAGACCACGCATCTCACCTATCCCTTCATTGGCTGCCTGTCAATTTTGCTGTCAGTTTTAGAATAGATTTCAAAATCCTTTTATTGGTGTTCAAATCACTTAATGGACTTGCACCTGAATACATGTCAGAACTGCTCTCAATGTACGCTCCTTCTAGAATCACTCAGGACCTCTGACACTGGCCTTTTAGTTATTCCCTGGGTGAGGACAAAAGAACTAAGAGGAGGCGGCATCTAGTGTCTATGGGTCTCGCCTCTGGAATAGCCTGCCAGAAGAACTGAGGGCATCACATACTGTAAATACCTTAAGACATAACGTTTTCTGTTCTACCATGTCTCTTATTTCCTTTATTATTTTCTTATATTACCTTTTATTTTTTCATTGTTATTGTTTATTCATTGTTTCTTATCATTTTATTATATTGTTAAGCACCTTGTATTGCAAATGTGCATGAAGTCACTATATAAATACATTAAGTTTAAGTTCCTGAAGATGAATAGTTTCTTTGATAGAGAGCGGGATAGCAGTGAGAGTGTGAGTGTGAGTGGGTGAGAGGAGAAGTATTATGACTTTAGTGGAGCTTCCAAACTGCACATCAGCTTTGTCAGTGAGTAGGTTGCTTTGAGGTTCTTCTGAGCACCAGCTAAATGTGGTGTAAAGTGTTTCTGTGCTTCTGTGTTTGTGTACTTAGGAGGACCCAGTGTCTTCATAGGAAATTTGATTCTGAACATTTCTTTGAAGTGCGGACTGTCCGGCTAGTCCGCCTTCCCTTACATACCAGTAACTACAAATGTGTATACTTTACTGCCAACCATTTTCCATCACATATCATACGTTCTTAGATTGATTTCCACCTTTCCAGACAGTGTGTTGGTTTCAGATTATTTCGGTATACTACAAAAATCAACTAGTAAGTCTAAAAACTTGCTTGAGAAAGGTATAAAAAAAAAAAGGTAAACATAAGCTTAAATGTATTTGTATAGCACCTCTTCCAAAGCAACCATCTTAAACTGCTTCACAAGTCAATCCAAGACCAAGACAGTAAAGATGTCCAGAGCCGATAAGAACATTTTTGGGCTGTGTGTCACTGTGTCTGACGTCCAGGTTGAGAAAATGACATGGATTTGCTAAATAACTAAAACAGTAGCAATGACCAAATCACTAGCGGCTTCTCAATTTTAGCCAGTGGTGACCTCAAACAGCAGATCCTTTTCCCTCAAATCTATAGGTGTAACCATTTTCTATAAACCTTGATGAACCAGAAAGTGGGTGCGTAAACTGTGATGGATGTTTACAGCAGTTTGGGTAATCATTTTACTGGCTGCCCTTATTTCAAAAATGTTGGCAAACCTAGGAGAGTTTATTTACAACCTATCAGACATGTTGTAAATAAACGCCTAGGTTTGCCAAAACTTCTAGTGACTTTTAGTGATTCTTGCACCATCAAACTCTTCTTTTTAGCAATATCCAGATATATAATCTGAGAAGCATTCTAATGAGTAAAGAGTGAGCGTCAAAGCAGAGACAGAGAGAGGAGGAGCTCAGAGCCACAGTCTCTGTTCCTCCTCACCTTGTTTCTCTTCAGAATCATTATCAGGTTTTTATGCAAAAGTTAAGAAAAAATTATAGAATACAAAAATGTACAATAAAAATATGAAAAAATACTATAAAATAGGTACAATATATCATTTTAAAATGAAAGAGCTGTATAGTTTTGTGAAAGGATGTGCACATTTTTGACTAGAGAATGTACAGCCATTCAGTGTGAATTCATACAGTGAATTCACACATTCATACAGAGTCAGAGGCTACCATACAAGGTGCCACATGCTCATCAATGATAACCACTCACACACACACCGTTGGCCATCGGGAGCAATTTGGGGTTCAGTATCTTGCCCAACAACACGCTGACTGCAGAGGACGGGGATCGAACCACCGACCGGTGGACAACCATTCCACCTCCTGAGCCACAGCCGTCCAGATAAGAGTCTGCGTTCAGTGTCTTCACTCCTTTAGAAACAAAACACCTCTCATTTTCCTGAAGTTCACATTTTTGCCCATCTGATCTGAGACCTCCTTACATTTCAGGGAAACGTAAAGTTAGGTGTCAAGGAAAGCAGGATAGGAGTTATGCAGCATGTCAGAGGTTAAGATGGAATGAGGCAAATATAGGTGGAAGGAATGAAGACTGCTGCACATTGGAGGGAGAAAAACAAGGTAGAGAGACAGAAAGAAAGAAGGGAAATTAAGCAAAAAAAGATGCAAAGTTGAGATAATTTTTCAGGTCAAAAAAGGCCTTTTTCCCATTATTTTTATCTGTTCTCGTCTTCCAGTCAGAAAAATCCCTAATGTTATCTTAAGTGTTTTTTATAAATGTAATAACTCAAGTACATTCAAAAGCTCAGGTCAACTTTTAGAGCTCGACCTTTAGAGAGTGTAAATCGATGCAGATTTGAGGGCTGCAGCTTGCCCTGAAGCCATTACGGAATGTCATTTATTGCACCATGAGACCAAAGACCTCAGCACAGCATAGCCCAGAGACAAAGTATGGTGTAGTTCATGCCACCAAACAGGTAGCAGACAGTTTGTTTACCATCTGCATATTCATAAGCCATCCGGCCAAAAGGTCATTAGTGAGGGAAGAAGCTCCACTCTGTAACATCAATATACAATTGCGAGTGGATTGCTTTTGTACCTCTAGAATTCCATGTTAAATGTTCAGCCATAACATATTAATAAATTAAACATAAAGATTAGGTGTAGCAAATACACAAAACCAATGTGTCATATGGCTTTCAGTGTGTTTGGGCCTTTACTTTGCTTAGCTGGAAAGGGTCAAAGTCTTGCTTTTACAACACCATTAATATCAATATTTCAAGCAAATAAAAATCTTACAATCCACATACTAACTTTTTCCAGGGTCCCCATCAGATGATAGAGTTTGATTTGATTATATGTTCTCCATTTGCAAGTTGAATTTTCTGATAAAAAGCTGGCAATTGGACCCTAAATTCACTTTTTTAAAGTTCAAGAATGAACTTCAAGCTCAATACCAATATCATCTCTCTGCTTACAGTAAAGATTGGAACATGTTGAGGGTTTCTCTGGGTGTATTCCAAAGGAATTCTGGAAAATGTAGGAAATAGAAACTGGGTAGAATCAGGCTGGTTAAGGCAACATTTTAATAGCAAAAGTATAACAACAATAAATATAACAACTCATCACAAAATATTGAAACTGATTTGCAATTTGACTTCACTACTATATATCTTGGTGGAGTTACTTGGTGGTGGAGATCATGAGTGTCACTGTTGTTTAGAGTTCTTCACATCAATAATTTTTGGGCTACAATGGCAGCTAATTAGGATCCAATTAAAATATCCTCATTAAGACCATCAATTTACATTAACAAGTGTACATGAGATGCCTTACGCACTTAAACGTTGCAGGTGAAGGGACATGTGATGCCTCGTGCTGACTGTATTAGCATACCAAGTAAGGCTGCAAATTTTAAGCAATCTCTTTAACCGATAGTCTGCCGCCCTAACAGTGGTCAACCCTCAACAGATTCAGGACCAGCCACAGCTTGTTCATAGGTGCCCACTCTGTGCTTGTAGAGAGAAGCAAACAACGGAACACATCATTGAAGCTTGCCCTTACAAAAGACTAACAAGGAGCATTAATCACATACAGCAGAGCAGGAGGCAACTGCTTGGCTCAAGGTCTTTGTATTCAACTAATAAATAAAATGACTTAATGAGTTCCTAGGCCTCCAAACAGGTGTGTGGAGTTAAGTAAATGTTAAATAATATCTTCTAAAGAGGCCCTTATTATAACGAATCAGAGGTAGAGCGGAATTAGGTCATGGCAGCAGAGCAGGCTTTTAATTATTATGTACAGAGAGTGCAGCCAGAGTGACAGTCAGTAAAGAGTTCATCTGACAGGCAGGAGATGAATCCTTGAGAGCAACAGTATGTACTTTCTGCCTCCACGTCTGGGAGGAACATGGAGCAGATGCACTATCCACTAGGCTGAGAAAACAAATACGGTCCGTCCAACATCGCCCTCTAACACTGCCTCATCTCCATTTCCATCGCTCTCCATTTCTCTAAGTGAATGATCACACACTCTGCACACAGGTTAAAAAAAACACCAAACACCCATACACACAGTAGATGATTAAGATTTAATGAAGTTGGGAGTTTCTGCGTCTTCCTGCCTGACCAGGTGTTTGGAGGCAGAGTCACAGCACAACCATCTAATAATAATAATAATAATAATAATAATAATAATAATAATAATGGTAAATGCAGAAAGCACTGCCATCTAACCATTATGTCATCTGCTAAGATGACAATAAAACAGCATTTCTTATTAGTGTTTATGTTATATTTTCCCAAACTATCCTAGATAACCCCTCTCATCCTCTCTATGATGAGCTGTGGTAGATGGGTAGCTCATTCAGCCACCCGATCATCCCACCCAGGCGCATAACTGAGGTGGGATTTAGGCTTCAGGTGCTCCTTTGTACCTGCTGCTATCATGTCGTACAACAGCAATGGAAACCACGGACTAAAACAACATTGACGTTTTACGCCCTTCTATTCTGTTATATTGCTGCACTATACCATATACACCCATCAGCAATAACATTTTGACCACCTGCCTAATAGTGTAGGTCCCCCTTTTGCAGCCAAAACAGCCCTGACCTGTCGAGGGATGGACTCCACTAGACCTCTGAAGGTGTGCTGTGGTATCTGGCACCAAGACGTTAGCAGCAGATCCTTTAAGTTGCGAGGTGGGGCCTCTATGGATCGGACTTGTTTATCCAGCACATTCCACAGATGCTTGATTGGCTTGAGATCTGGGGAATTTGGAGGTCAAGTCAACACCTTGAACTCGTTGTCGTGTTCCTCAAACCATTCCTGAAGCATGTTTGCAGTGTGGTAGGCCACTGCCATTAGGGAATACCGTTTCCATGAAGGGGTTTACTTGGTCAGCAACAATGTTTAGGTAGGTGGTATGTGTCAAAGTAATATCCACATGAATGGCAGGACCCAAGGTTTCCAGCAGAAGACTGCTCAAAGCATCACACGCATCCTGGTGCCATGTCTTCCCCAGGTAAGCGACGCACCTGCACCTGACCATCCACATGATGTAAAAGAAAATGTGATTCATCAGACCAGGCCACCTTCTTCCATTGCTCCGTGGTCCAGTTCTGATGCTCACGTGCAAATTGTAGGTGCTTTCGGCAATGGACAGGGGTCAGCATGGGCAGCATGGGCAGCCTGGGCAGCCTGACCGGTCTGCGGCTACGCAGCCCCATACGCAACAAACTGCGATGCACTGTGTGTTCTGACACCTTTCTAACAGAACCAGCATTAACTTGTTCAGCAAATTGAGCTACAGTAGCTCTTCTGTTGGATCGGACCACGCGGCCAACCTTCGCTCCCCACGCGCATCAATGAGCCTTTGCCCATGACCCTGTCGCCGGTTTTCCTTCCTTGGACCACTTTTGGTAGGTACTGACCACTGCAGACCAGGAACACCCCACAAGAGCTGCAGTTTTGGAGATGCTCTGACCCAGACATCTAGCCATCACACTTGTCAAAGTCGCTCACCTCCTCATGCTTGCCCATTTTTCCTGCTTCCAACACATCAACTTTGAGGACAAAGTGTTCACTTGCTGCCTAACATATCCCCCCCCACTGACAGGTGCCATTGTAACAAGATAATTAATGTTATTCACTTCACTCGTCAGTGCTCATAATGTTATGGCTGATCGGTGTATTCTAACATATTACTACATCTCTTTAACTCATGTGGTGTATGGCCTGGCAAAACACAATGTTCATATCGATTATCATAGAGGAAGTACATCCCTTTAGGAGGGAGCCTGAGGGAGGCTGGAAGGGGCCTCTCCACTACACAATAGAGAATAGGATATCTGTGTTTACTCAAGGAACATCCTCTACACACTAGAGAATAGGATATCTGTTTTTACCTGGTAACATGTGAGTTTGCCCATATCTGGTCATCCATACATTGACCTCGGATGACCTGCTAGGGGGTGAGGTGGTCTCTGTGCCCTATAAATAACAGGGACAGAGTGATGTAAGGGGAAGAGGATTCATTTTGGCTTGGAATCCTCACATCGCCTGTTTTTGGTGTTTGATGCTGTGCTACTTGTAATAAACTTTTTATATGCAACGAAGCCAGTGTCAGCAGAGATTCCTTCATCATCATCACAACATCACGACGAAAGAAACCACACTCATATCCCATATTGTATCATAATTTACCACAGGCAAGGCAAGTTTATTTATGTAGCACATTTCAAAAACAAGACAATTAGAATAATTATTTCAAACTAAAATCATATACTACCAATTCTTTTCCATCATATTCTATATTATTAAGTAATATTACTTAATCATGTAATTAAGTCTGGTGTACATTGTAGACATAGACTTGCTGACGGTGCTGATATTATATTATATCACACTAGTGTCACTTTACCTTGCAGTTTTGTCGCCATATGCTCTGTATAGTTTTCCAAAAAAAAATTTTTTTGTTTTTTTTATATACCACTCATTATATCTTTCTTTTTCTGTTTATTTGTACTATTTCTAAAGTATAACTTCACAATTTTTCATATTGGATCCCATTATCCTATGTTTTTGTGCATAGGTGACTAATGAGGACAACAATTTTTGAAATTGTTCCAGTATTGAGCGAGAGCACTGCAAACAGCAGCCGTTTAACAGGCCATTAGTAGTATTCACGAGGGATTACTCACAGGCTGTGAGCATGTGTACATTTTGTATGCTTTTAATCCTGAACAAAAATGCGATAAAGAGATTTAAAAATATATATATATATATACACTATATCTCAACATAATCAGGAATGATGGATTATGGAAGTAGACTAACTGGGAAATTTCATAAAAAGCCAGATGTGAGTTTTGCATAATCGCAACAGAGATGTCCTTTCATTTAATCAACTGCGATTTACTTAATGCTGGATCAAGAAAAAATAAATCTGTGTTACTAGAGAAAACAAATATTTGGATCACCAAAGTCAAAAGGATATAACATTTGGGAAACATTCATGTTTGCATAAAATGTTGTGCCAATTCGTCTTGTACATATTGAGATTGTTCACTGGATAATTCATATTTTTGACCTACTAGGGGCACAAGATGAAAACTTGAGAGCTCACCAAACACATGATATCTGTACCAAAGGCAATGCTTCCAACAGTCAAGATAGTTCACTACGAACCAAAAAGGCCAACCTGCTGATGCTGTTATTTAAAAAGTCCAGGCATCGCCAAAGTTATCAGCATGAATCATCTGTGAACTACGAATATTTGTACAAAATTTCCATCCAATAGTTGTAGGGATTTGTCAGTGTGGATCAAAGTGGTGGAACAATCCATCGATATTCCCATCCTTATAGCCACACTGTTAGTATTACTAAAAATCATCTCTGCCTTCAAGCGTGACTGCAGGGCAATCAGTACAGCCTTCATGTTACTGATGGGCAAGTAAGGCTACAGTGTACATACTGGTATCCTGTCTGCGCAACCAATCCAAGATGATTGGATTTAGATTTAACCATGCAAGCATTTTAAACCAACTGGTTAAAGTGATTTTTGTGTAGTGCTGCTGGAGGAGATGTTTTACGTTTGTTCTTGGTTTCACACAGCATTTGTTGTAGTTAATCCTATTCTGCTTGCACAATATAGGCTGAGGCTTTTCTGCTACATTGTTTTTTTTGGGGTACAGAGCACTTTATTCTTAATCAGCTTGTGAACGAGTCAAATATTAGCCTGTGTCCAATGCCATGTGTATGTTTTTCAGTAGCTGACTTATTTTAAAGTAAATCTCACAGGATCAATGCACATAAGCAGCATATGAATTTGCTTTAATTTATGCAAATGGGTCAGTAGTAGCAAATGGATTTTCAATATAGTCTATAATGAGATATATTATATCCCTATAATATCTCTGTTTGTATCCACTGGATTAGCCGAAAACAGACATTCCCATATATTTATCTCATCTATAAACTGAATTGAAATGCAAGAAAAATATACAGAATATTAACAACACACACACACACACACACACACACACACACACACACACACACACAATCTTGTCTTCTTAACTATTATAATCACATTTTCCCTCTTCAGTTTCCCCCATCCAGAAAAAACAAAAACACTGAATCCCAACAGGCCAATTCTACTAGGTTTTACCACAGATAAACACAACCCACAATAGTGTGTGCATTTCTCTGCCAATTAGGATTTTTTTTTGAGGCGCAAGACATGCACGGAAAACAGCACGACGTGTTACAACAACTACGGAGAGCCAAGCAGGACACTTCAAAGAAATTAAGAATTGGTAGGTGAATTGAACATTTCCTCAACATTTTTGTGATGTTTTTATTACACCACTATAACTATCAACTATAGATAACAAAATAGAGAAACAACATTTTAATTCTGAGTTTACGTTTACCTTTGGAACAGTGATGTTAATGAGGTACAATGTTTACCACATTCACCATCAAAGTTTAATTACCACTAAAGACAAAGTACAGCTGAGGCTGTTGGTATTTGGTCAAAACTAGTATTGAACAAAATAAAGTATAATGGGGATCACCAAAGTGATTACAATGTATCCAAAGGGGGACATAACTGTGTTCCAAATTCCATGCCAATCCATCCAATAGTTGTGCAGACATTTTACCCATAACCAAGAATGTCAAGAATGATTTAAAAATGAGAGGATCACCAAAGTCATTAGGATTATCTGATCTAGACATCTGTACAAGATTTCCTGGCAATCGATCAAAGGCTTCATGCAGTATTCCTCATCAGTTTTCAAACATGGACATGTCCTGTATGATCCTGTAAACCAACAGTTGGCATGCACTCTGCCACCTCCTTGAATGCTCAGAATCTGACAAAATAATGGCACAAAAGATTTCAAACAGAACATGCACAAAACCAGAATCTTTCACTCAAAAAATTCGTCCTGCAGGCTCTCACAACTTCATTTACAATCAAATTACTGCTCCAGTGTTAATATTCATTTAACAGTTTTGTTGTTAATGAACTTCCATACAGTCCCAGCCTGTTTTTCTCCTCCTATTGGTTAGCATCTCTTCACCTCTCATTCTTCCCAACACTTTTACCACTTCCAGACCTCTTTATCGCTGAGACATATTTAAAATCTCTTCCTCTGTCAGTCAACCAGTTAGCCTTTTAAGAGGATCCACTGGCAGTTGTTGAGGTTTAATTAAGGCTTAAATCAAATCAGCAGCAGTTGAATCTTCTCTGTATACCAAACTGGGAGACAGGGACTGGGAAGGCTGTCTGTGATGCTGGCAACACCTCTAATGCCTCCTTGTAGCAAATCCCATAACAGCATAAAGACAGCAAGACTGTAATATTAACCTCCATTACACTGACATAATTAGCTTTTCTCTCATACTCAAACCCATTTACAGTCTTTGTTCTGGCAGGTCGCCAAAAATTGATTGTCTTTCTTGAAGCTTGAAGAAGAAAGATAGTTTTGTGGCCATGATTCATCTTGTGTAAATTCCAGGTATGATCTGGATTTCCACCATCGTAACCTCACTGTTTCAAAGAGCTGCAGGAAGATGGGAAAACATACACCCCTCACTGTCTTTTCTGGCGCAAATGCCTTCATATCCAAAAACAACTACAATGTCATGCCACCTCATCCTGGGCCTCGTGGTGATTAATGCAATCTCTCAGAGGACTACTGGACCTTGCAATGTTTCTGAGGGAATGAGGAAAAATGTAACATGGTATGTCCCGTAAATAACTAGGTTAAGATCATATCTTGATAAAAGATTGAATTGGTTCCCACTAATCCTACATAACTAAAGTTTTGTCTGGAGGTATGTGTGATATTATTGTATTGTCACAGTTAAAAATTTCTGTTTATACATATCTAGAGCGGAGATGATTAGCTGACTTATCCATCTTGATGACTGATTGTTTCAGTCAACAGAAAAGCCAGCATCTCAAATGTGAGGATTTGTTTTTGCTTTTTTACGATATATCATTGTTAATTGAATATCTTTGCGGACTTTTGCTCAGCCAGAACAAGCAATTGAAGTTGTCACCTTGGGAGTTTGCCAGCACTACAAGAGTCTGTATTTAGGAACCTGCCAAAGAGTGAGTGTCTGAGGTCAAAAGGTTAATCTGACTAATCAAATTATTGGCTTTCATGTAAACCCACTAACAAATAGAGAGAAACAGAAAGAATCACCATTGGCTGCCTGCTGGGCTTCATCTGTTGAAATGATAGGGTTACCCAGAATTCACTACTCTACACACACTCACTTTGGGCCCTGAGAATGTGTGACGAGCATTTTTTCCAATATTTTCTGACATTTCTTAAAATAAACATCAATCGATTATTCCCTAAAAAAGCAGATTCATCAATAAAGATTAATAATGAATCATTAGTTGCAGCCCTATCTATACATATCCATGAAAAGCTTTTATCGGCCAAGTATCTGTAAACGTATAAGGAATTTGACTCTGGTTTTCCATTGCTCTCAATGTACTTACACACAGTTCCAAGAACAATGATGATAATGATGTTTACATTCTTAAAAAATTGTTGTTGTTGTTTTAGTGTGACAGGGCTATTGAAACTATACGATGTGGAATGGTGGTAGTCTAGTGGTCTAGTACTCAGGCTTTCAAATAGAACACCAGAAGGACTGTCCTCCAGAGGACTGTCCCTGTTGTTAGTTACTGTAAGTCGCTCTGGATAGGATAAGAGCGTCTGCTAAATGACCTGTAATAAATACGACTGATAATTGCAGAGTTGAACTGGATCAGCAGCTCCTGAGGCAGATTTAACTTCCTAAGATTGCGCAGGAAGTACATCCTCTACTGGGCACAGTTTTGAGCGTGTTCGGCTCCAGGTTGTTATGACCGCACCAGAGGGCCAGCTGTTCAACCTCCCGTCTGTATGCACCATCCTGGATGAGGTCTAATCTGTCTAATGTCTAATCTGTAAACAGACAGGTCTCCTGAGGGACAGTCACTGTTGTAAAAGGGGAAAGAGCAGTGGGAGCCAGTGCTGATTGTCCAGGTGCTGGATGTGATTTTTCTAAACCTCACTCGCTGACTCCCGTCTGTCAGGAAGTTTGTGATCCACTGACAGGTGGGAGTTTACACAGTGAGCAGGGTGAGTTTAAGCAGTGCACACTTCCCCAGAAAATTCCATACAGAGCTGCTGCTCCTTCAACTAAAATTTCTGTAAAACCAAACAAGGTTTCGGAAAATGTTTTTAAAAATGTGGTTTGGAGTTGGTGTGAAAGCGTTACTGAGCCGCTGAAGCCAAAAAAGGAATGTTGAGCGAATGATTCTGATGAAAGATTTTTTAAAAGAACATTTCAGCATTTCTCTGGAATTCATCCAGACATATTTGGCATTATTGTATTATTATGGACCTTCACTGAAATTATAAATTGTCAGCAGTTATGTGGCGCTACAAAAGTCTGTAATTAGAAGCCTTCCAAAGAGGTGTGTGAGGTCCAAGAGGTTAATCTGGCTGTAATCAAATTATTATTTTGCATGTAAACACCCTTACAGATAGAGAGAATCGCCTCTGGCAGGGTTACTCAGAATTCACTCTACAGTGGTGTAGAAATAAGGCCAACAAGATCATCAAAGACCCCAATCACCCCAGACACATGTTCTTCTGCCTGCTGCCATCCCACAGACAGTACCACCACGTTTTCATAATTTTGGCATCGACTTGTTACAGAAGTATTGGTTCTCGTGGCATCCCTACCTCTAACACGTCTAAACAGCACAACAAAATTACCCCATGCTACTTTAAACAGCTCAGATAGTATCCCAGAAAATATCAAACAATGTGTTCATGTATTTAATGCATTCAATTAAAGCAAACAATTAGTTTTTTAGCATACAAAACACTACAACTCCCATGAAAATATATATCATTTGTTTTGTCCATATCAATCAAATTCACCCTCTCTAAAGTCATCCGTCTAAAAACTTTTCCAGCGTTCAGTCCTCTCTATCCATGACAACCATGTGAACTAACCACAGACACTTGACTGTCCTGCTGTTATTACAGATGTGTGGACTAACCACAGACACTTTGTCCCACTGTTATAACAGGCACATCTAAAATAACCGAGGTGGCCCCTCGACTCACCTCGTCTGTCAAACTGTGACAGTTAGCCTGTGAAGGTTTAGGGTTTATGAGAACTGCGGTTTGTAAAAGGCAGCTAACAAATGGGATTATTGATTAAACCACATTCTTCTTTAGATATATGGAGAAGAACACAACATATAAGGATAAGGCTTTTTTCTAAGGCTGTTTTTTTTCTTACTTCTGGAACAGAACCTGAAAGCTCTGGTTTCACTTCCACACCTCACTAGGCTGGCCACACACACACACAACCCCACACAGTTGACCATTAACATGACAGTAGAAAATTTTCCTTTTAAATCTGTTAATGGCACATTTTCACAAAGTTGAGACAAAGTCCTTTGAATACATAGGCCTATGATGGAATATTCATGGTTTTAAGGTTGTGTTTTGTTTTTTTCCCCGAGGACTTAATGAGGTCACAACTTGAGACTTGAATGCATTTTCTTTTGAGTCCGGAGGACAAGGAGTGTTACATGAAATGCTGGTGTGATTTACAGAAACCAATCAAAGCCACAAAGACAAAACAGGGACAAACTGTAAAATGACTACATTGGCTGAAACTCACGCTACATGTGGAAAGGAATGCAGACAATTACAGACTACAAATCTAAGATCAACGTAGCTACGAACACCTCTAACTCTCGCCTTCTTATAAGACCACAACTCAGACCTAGAGATAGCATCACCAACAAAGGGAAAAAAAGACTGTCAGTTTTGTACAAATGCTTTTGGTTAAACTCCTCACCATCTCAATATGCCTGCATTAAACCTAAACCCAAAAGTCCAATCAGTCCAATTAGGCTGAAGGTTGATGTTCTAGTATCAAAAGTGTAAAACAGGTTTACACATGGATTAAAGTAAACAAATACCCACACTTCAAATATTTCAGAAAAGACAAATCAAATGTCTCCAAATCAAATTGTCCTATGGTGGCAGTGGTCAGCTCCCTAACTATAAAATACTTGACTAACTATAAAGTCAAGTATTTCTTAAAAAATGTGCTAACTCAGTGAACTATTGATACACAAACCAAGATAAAAAAAGAAAACAAGCAAAACATGAACAAAGCAAAAACCCTGTGTGCTTACTAGATGAGAGGCTTGCGGCACAGCACTAGGGCGTCGTAGAGCATGCACACTCCAAACACGGTTATGCCTGTCTCCTTAACCAGCATGGCACAGGTGCCCAGCAACAAACTGACGAGCAGACACCATGCCGACACCGTGGAGGGCAGAGAGTCCTCACAGACACACACACCAACACTCCTGAGAGACAGAGAGAGAGAGGAGGCAGGACAAGGGTGATTTATAATGACAGATGATAACAGGTTCGCCTCAGCCCAGTCGCAGAGAGAAGCTGGAAGGAGGAAAAGACAATTACTGTTCATTTTGTGTTTTTGTGTGTACAACAGTCATGTTATAGAATAATTAAGATAAGTAAAATTAATCGCATCGTGTAAATTAAGATTTGTGTCTTGGCAACAAAAAAGAAAATGTCACATTCAAATGTTCATATTCAGGGATCAGACAAAGCAACATAAGCATTCATGCAACATTGCAAGTAACCTAATCACAGATACAACCACTGCTACAAAGGTAGTCATATTAGGCTGAATGCCATTTGTCACAAATAAAAGTGGTCTGACAGCTGTTTGATAACATGTTTAGGGCAAACATTAACTTATCATTAAAACTATTAATTAACCTTATCAGTCCAACTGGAATTCCAGCATTTCAATTTAATTGAACAAAATTTGCTAACATATAGTCCTTCACATGTGCCTTACTTTTAACTTAGGACAGATCAGAGGGGCTATTGGGCTTCATAGGAAGATATAACAGGGTATCACACATGTAACGATGAAATGCAACACCATGTCTGCGTATGATGTGACCAAGGGGAAGGATATACAAGGAAAATAAGATTGGTCCTAAAATTGAACCTTGGGGTACTCCAAATCTGACTGGTGCTAAGGAAGAGACACTGTCAACAATTGAAATAAACAACTACGATCTGACAAATATGCTGAAAACCACTGCAAGGCTGTATCAGATTTACCAACACAGTGCTGAAGTCGGTTTATTAGGATATTATGATACATACTATACTATGATGGATATAGGCTAGGTTTTTAGAGCAGACGCTGGACACAGGCAGTCTTGAAATAGTCAGGGTCAGTAGAAAAAAAAGTGCCCACTTTATTGAGCTGACAGGGCCACCACATCCCAAACTCGTGATACAAATATAGAGGGCATGATATCAACTGAATCAGAAGAGGGATTCAAATGAAGTAAAATGTCCACTAGTTGGTCAACACAAATTGGCATGAAATTGCTGAAAATACAACAATTAGGGCAGGAAATGTCTATGAAGGAGACAGGAGTGGAAATCTTGGACCTGATACTTCAATTTGGCAGTGAAAAAGGCTAAAGACGTACAACATGAAACCTTAAATGAAATTAAATGAAGCGGTGAAAATGTAACGCTATTCGTTAAAATTTCAGAAAATAGTAAAAAAAAAAAAAAGGTTTTAAAAAAAGAGTGCAAATCCGAAGGTAACATCTTCAAATCTTTTGTTGTGTTCGAAAACAACTAACCAACAATAAAACCCAAAGATACTCAATTTGCAATCATATAAAAATGAGAATAGCAGCAAGTCCGCACATTAGAGAAACTAATACCAGAGAATGTTTGGCATGTTTGCTTAAACAATGAATACAATAAAAAAAATCAATTAGCAGAATTGTTGTTAACACTTTTCTGATTAACTAATTGATTAAGAGACTAATTTATTCAGCATGTATACAATATTACACTTTTAAAACTAATAAGTTTGTTTTTTGTTTTTAAACAACTTGGGTTTTTTTTCAGTTCTGTCCATCATTTCTATCATTGATAACATTGTGGCAAAGGAACACTGGGACACTGGTAAAAAAAAACAAGTTCAGTGAGACAAGAAATACAAAAAGTCAGATGATTAGATGATGATGATGATCCAATGATCAGGTTGTAAACAAGCAAACAGTTTATCCTGATTATCTAAACCACTTTAATTGGAAGTCAAACTGTTAGTAAGCACACCTGAAATGTCGCATATGGTTTCTCATTCAACAGTAAAATTGTGTACACAACTACAAGGGGTCAAATTTGAGGTTGGAAGGGGGTTTGGAAAATGCGATAAATGTATACAACAGAGAGTTCTGGTTGCAGTTTTACCATTCAACTTCCTTTGCTCTTCCAAATAAGTGTGGCTAATCTGTTGATTTGTTTAAAACATGTCTGATCATGTGACTGCTGGTGTTTCTTGATATGTCAAACATATCTTTTAGCAATGTCAGTGTGCTCCTAGATTTCAGTTTTTTCTTTGTTGAGTACAATTTGCATTATTACAGAAACAAAGAACGGCCAAAACTATTTAAATGACACCTAAGTAGTAATAAACCAGAATTGTACTTTAATACAGAACAGACAAGGCACACTGTCAGTTTCGAATGATAAAAGTGTAATATTAGCCAATGAGTGCAAAGTTCCTCCTCTGATCCCATGGTCTGAACATGGCATCCTTTGTGAGAGAGGAACATGTGCTCTGCTATGTTAAATAACATAGTTTATACCTAGGAAACTATTTAAATCTACAGTAGCTTAATTTGACAAACTGCATCAGCAAACAATAGCAGTAGTCATAAGTTAGAACTAACGAACAGGGACACAATAACCATGTAAGGGGTAAATTTTGCGACCTAGCACACAACCTTATATGACCATCCTTTGTAGCAGCGTGTTTAGAAAAAGTATTTTACATGCATGTGGTCTGGGGTTGGTACAGAGTCATCTTACCTGATGTAGGAGAGGAACGTCAGCAAGAACAGTAGACATGCCAAGACATCAGCCCTGCCCACGATACCAGACACCTAAAACACGCACATGCACGCACACACGCAGAGAGAGGAGATTTTAGAGATTACTCATGTGTCGGACAGCTCTCATGAGTAAACAGTGCTGAATGTCCATGTAGAGCCCATTATGTTGCTACACTACTGTGAGATGCAGAACTTGGTCTACTGCTCACCACTGTTTTTGTGGAATCTGGCTCTGTTCATACCAAAACCTGAGAACAGAATTACTGTGATTATGGCTCAGACAGATGCCCATTATCACAGCCAAGAGTGAGTATTGTTTGAGATAAAGTTTTTCTTTGAAGTTGAGTATGCATAACAATAAGAACATTAATGATTGTAATCAAGCTCGTTTCCCCAACAGTTCCTTTAGCATATAACCCAACAGAGAGAACCTCCCCGAACATACTCTATTATTTCTGATAACGATTTCCTACATTTCACACAATTCTTTTTTAATACTCCTAGTAAAAGCCCTCGCACTCGCTTGCAGTGTTCTTCCTAATTGAAAGATATGTCCTGCTAGAAGTGTGCAACATTTCACACCCGACTTTGATATAGACTAGGTCTGCATACGTGCGCGCACGTATGCACACATACGTGTATGTACAAAGTGTCTCTCTGCCTTAAACCTCTTGGAAGTAGTAAGATGAAAGAGATTATTTACACCCTTAAGTGGATGGTTTCTGAGAGTTAGGTTAGAAGTGTTTGTTTGTGTGTGTGTGCGTACATGCATGTGTGCATTGCTTAGCCACACACAAATACTTTAAGGGGCCAGGATGGTCGGAGATGAAAGGGAAAATAACACAGTAGGAAATGAGGGATGAAGAGGGATCAAATGAGACGTAGAGAGGTGCAAGATGAAAGGGCAAGTCGAGGGCTGAGAGAGGATAGGGTAGACTTGTTTTTCGGTGCATGAATAAAATATTGGGGTGTGAAGCCTCTCCTTCTCTCGAGATATACACACACAGATAATGAATAACAACATGTTTGGAATGTAAGCCACACACACACACACACACACACACACACACACACACACACACACTTTTCCTTTTAAATCTGTTAATGGTACATTTTCACAAAGTCCTTTTAATACATAGGCCTATGATGTTGTACTAACATGTTATCTATAAAAGGACATCTGATCGCTGGTTTTGCATTTACACCTGGTATTAAATGAGCCTGGCAAACTTATCGAGAAACATGGTGTATCTGGAGTCAAGTGAAGCCACGTGTGTTACTTTTGAGCGACAGCTACGATGTGCTAAATGAGGAGAAGGTGGTCTAGCCGATCTGATTGCTTAGTGGTTTCAATGTGTATTCCGATGAAATATAAAGATAAAGATCACACGCTAATATCAGGTTTCCCACACATTTTCACGGACAACTTTTCAAGGACCCATAAAAAAAAGCTGGACCATTCATAACATATAAGTACACAAATTTTACTACAAAATATTAATTATTGTATATATAAAAAAAAAAAACTTTTTCAATTCCTCATAGTTGGTAATGTTAATATTCACTTCAAGTACTTCAAAATGTATTAAAAATAAATAAAGCATGTGTATACAATGTCTACATATTATATAATATTTCATGACTCTCTAATAACAGATACTTGTAGCTATGAAATACAAAATGTACACTTGCCTGGCATTAACAATATAACAATTAATTTCATTGAACATAACACATTTCCATGACTTTTCCAAAACGTTCAAGGATCTTACTGATTCCATGAGTTTTCCTGGCCTGGAAATTTGATTTTGTAATGTGACTTTCCCAGTTTCCCTGGCTGTGGGAACCTTGTAATACAAACACACACATACGCATATTAGTGTGACTGAATGATGGGATAAGATGTCATGTTTAAGGCTGCACAGTCACAAATCAGAAAGAAGGATTCTCCAACATCAGCACCACGTTGAATCCTAAACACCAGTTTGATCAGGATATTACTGCAGTTAGTAGACAAAAGAAGATGAACCACCCACAGCAACCACCAGGATCTCCTGGTAATGTGATTCAACTCAAGAAAAATCCTTCTGAGAGTGAATATGAGTAAAGTTGCTGAGCCTAACATCCCTGGCCATGTACCAAGAACATCTGACAACCAGCTAGTTGATTTTTATCACTGACATTTTTAACATATCACTATCACAGGAGAGTGATCCCAACTGCTTCGAGACAGCCACAAGTAAAAAAAAAAATAACACCTGCATCAGAATGCTGTTGGTTGATTTCAGCAAAGCATTCAATACAATATCCCGCACAAAATGGATTGGCATACTTAGAAACCTGGGCTTGAGTACTACACAATGCAACGGGGTATTAAACTTCCTCATCAACAATTCCAAGGCAGTTCAGATTGGTGGTAACACCTCCTCCACTCTAGTGTTTAACACTGGAGCCAAACAGATTTGTGTGTTCAACCCCCTCCTGTTTATGATGTATTCCCACGACTGCAACCCCCAACATGAAGAGAACCATGTTGTGAAGTTTGCGGATGACAC
Organism: Bovichtus variegatus; assembly: GCA_943593645.1. Taxonomy (NCBI): domain Eukaryota; kingdom Metazoa; phylum Chordata; class Actinopteri; order Perciformes; family Bovichtidae; genus Bovichtus; species Bovichtus variegatus. The sequence goes on along the minus strand of CALSCE010010897.1, from coordinate 54,804 downwards.
TACCATCATCGGCCAGATTACAAACATCGACAATCTTGCAGAGTGGTGCACAGAGAACAACCTACTGCTCAACATCAGCAAAGCCAAGGTACTGATCGTTGATTTTTGGGAAAAGGAGACCAAAGACATACACCCCTGTCTACGTCAATGGAGCAAAAGAACAGTTTTAAGTTCTTGGGTATCAGCATCACAAACAACCTAATATGGTCATCAAACATCAAAAAAGCACAAAAAACACTTTCAAGAAAACTTAAGGCAAATTTACCTTGCCATGTTATTGTTAAATTCTGCAGAGGAGCAATAGAAGGCATCCTGACTGGAAACATTACAAAGTGGCATGGGATGTGCACGGACCAGAAAAGGAGTGCTCTGCAGTTAGTGATTAAAACCGCCCAGAACATCATTGGTACCTATCCACTGAGCATCAGTGATTTCAGTGAGGTTAGGTGCATGCGCAGAGCCCAAAGGATACAAAAAGACAATTCCCACCCCAGAAACAGCCTGTTCACCCTACTGCCGATACAGGAGCAAGAGATACAAAGATATCTGCTGTCATACCACCAGACTACAGGGCAGCTTCTTTCCTCAGGCCGTGAGACTCATCAATTCCAACTCATCCTCCACTCTCCACCATAAAAAATTATTTGGGTTTTGGTGTTGTACAATGACAACAACTTAACCTTGAACCTTAAAAGTCAGGATACCTATCCTTTGATTTTGAACAGTCTCCTTTAATCTGTCACTTGCACGTTCCCAACTTTATAAAAGTGCAATAAAATACCCCTTTAAGATGATCAAGGTGCTTACAAGAGTCATTTTTAATTGTAATTCAGCTGTTAGTCTGATTATTAGCGGAATAAATGGCTCCATATGGATGCAGCATCTGTCTCTCTCTAATTTGGGTCATTACATAATGCTTTAGGAATCTGAGCTCAGCTGCCTCTCTGCGTCCAAACCTCAGCACAGGGGGAGAGGAATTATAAAAGTACAGCATCGTTAAAACACACCCAAACACACATACTGAACGTGTGTGACCAGACAGACTGTCACCTCGGGTACTTTAGTGTGTGTGTGTGTGTGTGTGTGTGTGCGTGCATGCGTGCGTGCGTGCGTGCGTGCGTGTCATATGGCAGACGGTATGCACACATGGCCAGCATGAGAGACGAGGTATGGATGATTGGAGGCTTTTCAGCTCTGAAACAGGAGCCCCATTCACGAGATATAGGCAGACTGACTGACTGCCAGATCGGCCATATTGGACACAGAAAACAGTAGAGACTATCAGAACCTTGGAGTTCATCTTGACAACAGACTGGCCTGGAAATGTAACACTGAGGCTGTTTACAGGAAGGAACAGAGCAGACTCTACTTTCTAAGGAAACTTGAGTCCTTTAATGTGTGCAACAAGATGTTGCAGAGCTTAGTTGTTGCAAGTACAGTTTATTTGCTGCAGTGTGCCAAGGCAGTGGTATCATAGAAAGGCCGGCCCTGTTCTTGGAACTACCTTGGAGCCGTTAGAGGTGGTGGTAAAGGAGAGGATGCTGCACAAACTGCTGGAAAACACCTCACTCACTTCCCCCTAATGGACATGGACATGGACTAAGACTAATACAAACACCCTCACGCTGGACTCCTACACCTTTAAACATCTTTCAATTATTTGATCCATGACTGCACTACAATGTTACAGTATACTTAAACTTTTTTATTTTTTTACTTGGCTAACACTGCCACTGCACAGCATTACACATGTACAGGTAAACATTCTTACAATTATTTTGAAGATATTGTTTATAAGTAATATGTAGTTTTTGCGCATTATCCTTTTGTTCTAAAACAGCTGTAAGGGGAAAACAATTCTCTCTCTCTTAATTTTTCCTGTTTCGAAACCCACTAGAAAGTTAGATCAACCAAAAAGGGGCAACACAACATCTTGTTGAGTTTTCAGGATGTCCATAACAAACGTCTTTGCATCTGCATAGACAAAAGGTATATGTATCTTCGCAAAAGCTGATTAGAGATGTCAACTGAATCTTTAATTTTTAGTTGAGACATTTAAAACACAAAAATGTTTGAAAACATGACTTGTTTTACTGTCTGTACACAGAGCCAGTAGCAAACTCTCCCTCCTCTCTCCCAGTCACATTAAGTGACAAGTGTTTCTGCCTGTTCTGGCAATTTGACTGGCATGCTGGGAGATGAGCAGGGAATCAAACTCTCTCCTACATCGGCCTGGAGACTTTGAGACCTTATTTCTGAATTCTTCACGCTTTGTGCTCTCACTTTCTTTTCTGTCTTGTCGTCTTGCTTCCCTCACTCCAAGCTTGCTTTCTCTCCCGCTCATCTGAACCTTCCCTTTGCTCTATCCTCTCATCCTCTTTGTGTGTTAGCATCTCTCTGTTCAGGGAGTGAGGGGAGCACCCTGGCAGGAGACCTGTCCTGCTACAACCCCTGCCGCTCTCCATTCATCTCTCCCTCCCTTCCTCCCTCTCCGCCTGCCTCTCTTTTCCTTTCATCAACCTCCTCCACCATATCTCATGCATTTTTCCTTCTTCGCTCAACTCTTTCTCCATGCTGCACATACTCCTCTGCTCCATTCATCTCCGACCCTCCCCCTTGTGCTCATACACATTCCAATTTTTCTACAGAGCTCATGTAGTGAACATCTGAGCCTTTTATTGTCACCTCACCTGTTTGACCATGGGCAGGAATAATAATCTACTCTGCCTCCCACACAGCTTTTTTTTGCACAAACTCCACAACTTGAACGACCTTTCAGAGTCAAATAAGGGGAGATGTTGCCCTTTGGGAATAACATGTAGCGCAGAGGTATGTGATGTGTATATACACATATAGATATATGAATTAGGCTGACATAAGGGGACAAAAAGATGTCAGGGGAATGAAGGCAAGAAAAATATACATACATATATATATATATATATATATA
>CALSCE010010897.1:0-16321 GCA_943593645.1 Bovichtus variegatus | reverse complement strand
GTAAACTCCAACGTAACGGCACTCAGCCGGGGATTTGTGAGTATTTTCCATTGAGGCTTTTATGAATGAGGGAACAGGTCGGGGTTCAGTGTCCCGGTCAAGGACATTTTGACAGGAAATGTGGCTGCTGATGGACAAGCATACTGCCTGCAGAAAGAATCAAAAGCTGTGACCTTTGTGTGATGGGCCTGTATAACCAGTACTCTCAAACATGAATAACACTGAGCCTGGACCTGCATGATGATAATATACATTATCATGGGTATTATTCTGGATGGTTTGTGGATTGATTTATATTATTACATTTAGCCTATTTTGTCTTGACGTCTTGTTTTACTGTCAGACTATGAGACTTTTGAAAGAAGGAATAACACAACCAATTAAACCAATTGCCCTCTGGGGGCAAAATGAAGTTGAAGGTTCTCTTACTTTATCTTACAGAATCTTAAGCAAATTTTGGGTTCAGTACAGCTACAGTCTTAAGGCCCAGACACACCAAACAGACATCAAAGAATCAAATGGCGATGGCACCGACTGTTTCGTCGCGTCGCAAGATTCTTATTGTTAGGAGTTGTATCCTCATGATTGTTTGTACTTATTGTAAGTCGCTTTATGCAAAAGCGTCAGCTAAATGTAATGTAATGGAAGACCGATGACTTTAAATATACAAGCTGTTGTTAAGATACACACATTAAAACAAAGCAGTGTTTGCCAACCATTTTCACACCACTCATGCTCATTCCAGGTGGCTATGTCATTGTGAAAATATCCGTGTATATTAATGATCAGATGAGATGAAGATGAAAAATGAAAAGAGAGTGTTTGTGCCCTCTTGACTTTAGTCGTTTGTTTGTTTGTTTGTTTGTTTTCCTCACGTCTGTTTCTGATCTCATGCACCGATTAGCTTAAACTGAACAGCCAATAAGAGTGATTTCTTTGCCAAACAGTCTGGTTCAATATGTCGAATCGGCAGGAGAGACTGTCAGCAGGTCCAAAAAGTGCAGACAGTGTGGGACATACTGCAAAAACAAGGCCAACAGATGCTCACCGACAGCCAGACATTGACCGATATCGGCTTGGTGTGTCAGGGCCTTTACTTGACCATGGTGGCTAATGTTAGCTAAATTGCAGAAATTTTTATCTTTTGAGTGCTTGTGGAACAAAAAAAAAATAGGGTGTCCTGGTAATGGATTTTGTGCCCATTCAGTTTAGATTGAAAACAAATTTGGAGAGGATGTTTTATTGCAGGTTTGAACAGGAGGAATGATAACTATCTTTTCACAAAAAAAACTGTGCTATTTCATGGATTGTGTAGAGAAGTAAAAGGTTTGTTGTCCCAAATTAGGTGAGTAGAACTTAAGTGACACATGAAGGGTGCAGACCCTGAAATGCAAGAGGAATTACATATCCCATCTGGCCTAGGAACTTCTTGGTATAGCCTACGCAGAGTAGAGACTTCTGACCGCAGTCAGTGGCAGCCTCTGGCAAGCAAGCCGCAGCAGTCACGTAGCTGCCAAGCTCCTCCCCAGTCGCATACCCAAAATGTATTTTTGGGTATGCGACTGATTGAGAGTGAGAGCAGGTCACAATTCTCTGGCTTGTTGCTTAGCTAACATTGTCATGACTAACAAACACGTAGACACAAACAAACAGTGAGACAGTTTAGCTTTTGCTTTCATGACATAACATTAGACTCCGCTCAATTGAATGCGAGGCACCTTACATCAATAGGACGAGAAGCAACTTGCTATGAACAAAAAACAGTAATGAAGTAGTCGATTAGAAATGTTTTAATGTCTGGCCTTCCGGCCGACAGCCAGCACTTATGGAAAACCCTGTGGATGGATATTACAAGAGTAAATTAAGACTCAGGCACTGAATGAAAGGTTGGAGAATTGCCAGAATTATTGGGAATCATTCTCTGACTTGTTGAGGTATATTTCTCTGCTGTTTGATTACCAACTTCAACGCTTTTAGGCCCCACAACTAGCAGAGCAATTGTAAACGGATCTGACATGAGCGACATTTTGGAACTGAGCATGTAGGACCCAGTGTGATCAAATCCAGTGCGACAGACGCAGTGTCCTCTGTAACGGTCGGCGAGGGGTGAGAGGTGAAGGAGAGATAATTGAGCTCCTTCTCTCTCCTTGTTAGTGAGCATGCAGCAACAGCAGCAGCGGCATGATGTTTTTCTTTACTTTCCTCTGATATATTCCCTTATACCGGAGACAGGACCATGACTCAAAGGAAGGTTACAAGAATACTAAAAACAAGTTATTAATTATTCTGGAGACCATTGCATCAGCAGTTAACAGCTACAGTAATTTGTATTACCAGATCAATGTAATTTAAAATAGGCTGAATGAAGTACTGCAGACAAAAACAAAAGACCTTTTTCTGAAGTAAAGAACAGCAGATAATTAAATGCCCTGGCTGGCAAAATGACAGCACAGCCCTGACTGGGTCCTTGAACTTCAGGTAATAATTGTTTTTACTCTGAAACAGATATACAGGTAAATAAAGCTCTTACAGCGTCTGAATCAGCTTCTCTCGGACTCTAACAGCATAATCCATCACTTTCTTAACCTACTCCTTTGTCATTTCTTATTTTTCACTCTTATTTTTCCTGCTCTTGTCTCTTTCTATTGTCTGCTGTGTCCCTCTCCTCCTCTCCTCATTTATCAGAAGAGCATCAGTCACCACTTCTTCTTTCCCTGTCTTGTGTCAACTGTCCTTGTGTTTCTATTTCACATCGCATGGCCTCTTGCTATCTCTATCTCTCCTGATTTATATATTTCCCTCCCTCAATCTCCATTGTTTTCTCACCACAATCAGTTCTTGGTGCACAACAGGGATGAGCTACAAAAAGTGCCTTGAGGCGGTGTTGTGTGCGTGTGTATTTACACATCGTGTGTGCCCTTCACCTTGGTAGCATCCTAAAAGCCCTGCAGTGTTCAACGGTACAGAAAAGGAAATGCTGGACTGGCTTCAAATTCCCCATTGGTTCACCCCAGGTGTAAACCAATCCATCAACTTTTTGGTATCTTTGCCTTCTATGTAGCCTAAGTTTAATACAAAGGTTTTCATACTGTGAGGCATGCCTCCCCAGGGTGGGCATGAGAGAGTTGAAAGGGAAGGGCACAGAGGGAGAGACATGAGGACAATGTTTACCCTGCTGTTCACGTCCGTTTTGAAGAACCTTAAGTGATTAACTTATGCACTGAGCCTCTCTCAGCTCTAGGTCTACTCATCTTCATTATTTCTGTTGGGCAAATAATCATACCTCATGCTGAAACAGCTGCAGAATAGAAAATGCCGGTGTGGTTATTTTTCTGCTGGAAATAGAGAAAGGTTTGTAGACACGCTCACACAACAGCCAAACTACTCACTGATTTTCATATTTTCCCTTTACCAAATGATATCTGGTAATACTTGGAACTATGCAAAGTATTGATAGCATTTGAAGTTGAACAACTTATGATACCTTTCTACCTGGAGAGTAAGAGCATGAAAAAGGGCATGACATTCACTGTGACTTGAATTACTCTTTAAATCAGTATTTCTCCACGGAGAAAAGTGTGCATGTCTTTTCTCAGCTACATGACAGCTGTGAGGGTTAATGATTTAACTAACGGCTATCTCACCAGATGAGGAAAGGGAGTAGCTCCACATTCATTCCACAGGTCCACCAGCATCCTTCACATCACAAACTAATGAAGATGGTGTGGAGAAGCTGACGGCCAATACGCCCTGGAAGCTACACCCAAAGCATTAAACATTTCCCTGAGTGAGCAATAAGGCAACACCTGTCACTCCTAAAAGATCACCTTCCCCTCCATTGTCTCTGGCCATTACTGCAGATCTGCTGTCTCCAGCACACACTTATTATTGCTGTTTATGTGCGATTCTGAGAGCAGATGCTCGTGCAAAGCCGCAAGCCACACTGTCTGGTCTCAGCAGACTTATTAAGGCAACAATTTTCTTCAACCACTGTATTACCAGACGGAGGACTGGCAAGCAGCTGCTTGAGGTTTTACGCTGTTGGGCAATTACACTGACTATGATCAAACAATGAAACCATCCTGCTGCCTGACCACACAAACATGGTACCCAAACTCACAGTAAAGGACTCTCAGTTTTAGTTATCTTAAGTGCACAGTGTGCTGATGGAGCTTCACCTGGGGACACATTATGTCTGTCACCAGAGCAGCCATTCACATTGCATAGCACTCTTCTAGGTTTCCACTATATGTATTCCTCTTGGCTCTAGTTCCAGAGCGGGAAGAGCTGCTGGTTCTGGGTGTTGTTTTTCTTTATATTAAAAAGCAATAGTAATATAATATTGTAGAAAATACATTTAGTCCCATCTTGCAGAGAGCAAGATAAGAAGATTAATATCAATCTGATGTTTTGTGCTGGGCTAGTGTTTTCTTAAAACTGCAGTCTACAACTATTAGAAATGGGGTTCATGAGAGCAGAGTTTAAAATGCTTTGCAAGGCTAAGGGGAACAGTAGAGTTGTATAATTTTCTGAGGGTTTGTCACCACAAAAGACAGTTTTCACAAATATATGGTACTCATGGCTAATTAATACAATACTTTTGGTGAAACGTTAAATGCTCAATTTGAATATAATTGTATGTACCGTAATTTCCGGACTACAAGCCGCTACTTTTTTCCCACACTTTGAACCTCGCGGTTTATACAATGACGCGGCTAATTTATGGATTGTTCCCGCTTTCACAAGCTTCATGTCGCCAAAAAACTGAGCACCGTCGCATAATGTGACGTAAATCGAGCGCGCTCAAACTTCCCATTCATTACGATAATTAACTTTTTTACGAAATTTCTCGGTGTTTCATTCAGTGTACCAAATGAACCTCTAAAAACATTATGCCAACCTTCAATTGCATTATTAGTTCTTGGAATGTCTTCAGCAGCGGACATTATGAACAGCGGACATTATGAATGGTCACGATTCTGATTACGGTCATTTTGTCACCCTCATCATGGCAAAGACACGGAGAAAGGCATATGATGCAGCTTTCAAGTTGAAGGCGTTTAAAAGCCTATTTATTTTTGTTCCAAGCCGTGTTTCGTTAAAGCCTGTGTAAAGTTCATTTGTTTCAATGTACCGGTAGGCACCTGCGGCTTATAGACATGTGCGGCTTATTTATGTACAAAATACATATTTTTTAAAAATTCAGTGGGTGCGGCTTACATTCAGATGCGCTGAATAGTCCGGAAATTACGGTATTTACTATCAAGCCTTCTCCTGCATTTCAGTGAGCCTCTGCACAAATGTTCTACATAACAGGAAAGCAAAACAATCGTTAAGAGTCACATGATCAATGGAGGGTTACTTTAGTACTGTAGAAACATGTATGGCAGACAAAAAGTAAACCCTTCAATTACAATAGAACTGATGCTAGCAGGGCAAAGTTTGTTGGTCACGTGTCCCTGAATGTCCTCTTTAGGGCTATATCCAAGGCTTTCCTTATTGAATAATCTGCTGATAATTTTCTTGGTTAATCCATTAATCGGTTAGTCAATAATATGTTTAAATAATAGTACAAAAAAAAAGAAAAGAGGCTATTTTCAATTTATCCAAGCTCACAGTGATGGATTCAGTTTGCATGTTTTGTCTGACCAGCAGCCCAAGCCCTAAATATATTCAATTTACTGAAGCTGCAAAAATATTCCTACTACTAAAAATCCAGTATCTGATGACTTACATTCTGAATAAAATAAACTTAAATTGCCAACATTTTGATTTGAACTAGGAACTGATCTGGTCAAATAATGAGTAAACGAAGATTACAAATCTGACCACACATTTGTTTCTATGTTATGGTACATGGCAGTTTTCAACCCTAAATCCTACGGACCAAAAGGTATTTAGGTTTGAAGCACAGCCCTACTCATTGTTAGCTAATGTATGTTTTATGCAGGGCCATAAATTTGGACACCAAATGTTACCGTTTTTCCCCATTTTTATTCTTTCTCAACAAGATGCAGTTCAATGAGGAGAGTGAACAGTCTAGGTTATATTCTAGAACTTAAACCTATCTCAGACAAATGTTTGCAGCATTACACTGTAAAACTGCATCCCCAATTGAATTATACAACTAAAAGAAAAAAGCTAGCTGACAATCTTTGAGCAACCGTTTTTGGCTCTTTTTCAATCGTGTTTTGCATCAGCTAGACTCTGATTGGCACATTTTCCCTTATTTAGGAACATTGTGTGGGCTGCCCTGTTTTTCTCATGTAATCACTGCAACATAATAATATAATTTAGAACACAATCCCAACCTGTCCTGGATGCTCGCCTAGTTCTTCTGGCAGAAATACAGCGCCAAACTGAGCAGCAGGTCCGCCCTCCTGGAGCACAGCACACTGCTAAACAGAACGTGTTTTCCCACCCTCAACCGCTGTTTCCAGAACTTTTACATCACCTCCTTACATCCTAGCCCACAATGCAAACCTCCAACTCCACTACCATACACGTGAAAGTCCTACAAAGCTGCGCAACAAGTTCGACATAAACACTGCGTGTATTTTTTTGTTCGGTGTCATCTGATTCTTTAAACATGAAGTCGCACTAAAACAGTGTTGTGGGCAGGGGGGCTAGGATGTGCTGGGACACGTTCAATGTACAGCTGGACAGCCGGGCTGTTGTCTATGTTCTAGGTCATTATATAAATATTTAGAATGGGAGCAAAAGCTTTAAAGATTAAGAAATCTCTATAATATTCCTACCATTTTTTGGGGGGGGAGGGGGTTCAGCGCATCTGTAGCCTAGTGAGTTTACAGCGACCACAGCAGAGTTTATGGTATTTTTCATTTCACATGAAGCCACTACAACAAGGTCTGTAGGTGAAATGTTTAGCTTGTATTATTCTAAAGTCAGGCTGCAACCGCTTCCTTCCATAAGGGGACAGCTGTATGACGTCAGCTTTAATAGCGTGTTTATATAGCTTGCATGCGCTAGTTAGTAACATGTTCCACACTTTGGGTTAATATCAATAACACTGCGGTTAAACTAGCAAAAATCGTTTGTTTTAGGAGCTTAAGGTGAGGTGAAAACAGCGGAGTTGGGAAAGCAGGGAGAACTTACTTGAAGGTAAGGATGCATAGCGGTCTGTAGGACTTGTGGCTCGTGTTGTCCGCCATCCTCTTGCCCCAGAAGTCGTTGCTGAAGATGTTTCTGAGGCTGGAGCCCGATCGGACGTCCGGGTTGTTGATGATAGCCCACACATCGTCGTGCACTAACTCCCCGCGGAGAGAGTTGCTGTAACACAGGGCGCACAGGGCGGCCAGCACGGCGTAGCGACATGCACCCCACACAGCCTCGGGCCGGACGGTCAAACGCGGCTGCTGACGGTATTTCTTCTCCCGTCCCGGCGCTGTCATGTTGGGCCTGGCTTCTCCCGCGGCTCCGCTGCGCTGACGATGAAACTAGGAGCATTGGAGGATATGTCCATCCCGCCTGGCAGGTAGCGGCTGTGTGTGCCGTGGAGTGCGAACTGCGAAGACTGTGTGGCTGTGCTGTGCTGCCTTCAGGTGAAGTCGGTGAACGTCAGAATCATGGCTTACCGGAGAACACCGTTGTCTATGATCTACTGTCGGGTTTAAATGTATTGATTGATAAACTTATATGTCTTAAAATATATAATGATGTGTGTGTGAAAACAGTGGTTTGACAAAAAAAAAAAAACATATTAACTCAATGTACACTTAGCCTGTTAGCTTTCGAACGCATCCCATGGTCTTCCTCGGCGGATGAAAGAGCCAGTGTCTTCTGCCAGTGAAAGAAGACAATTAAGTAAACCCTAAAATTTTGTAAACCTTCATAGACTTGTATTTCTTTCTGTTGGTGTCAGCCAACAGATGGTAAGTAAAGTGTTTCTTAATAGTATTGACATATTGACATGAAAACAACTTTATGATTAAAAATATGTAACTTCTCATACAGTAAGAATACATTCCTGCAAAAAGATTATTCTGACGAAGGAAGATAAGAATAGATACCTCCTGTTATGCTGTGTATAGACACTCATTAGGCACACAAGTCTAATGAAACTACCAATATTTAAATAGACTACACTGGTATTAAATATGACCGGGTAAAGTATAATTATTTTATGACAAGCCCTTTGTTTTTTGCTATCTATATTTTTAGAGTTAGTATTAATCTATTAAGTATGGATATTGGACAAAAGGCATAGTTGAGCATAATGTACGAGTTTATGTGGAGTACCAGAACGCGACATCAGCACCTAGAACCCGCCTGCGGACGCATGCGCAGGAGGACTCTCCAGGCCGACAGAAGCATCAGCTGCAGAAAATCAATGACGCCAGGCGGAAACTGTATGAGCGCATGATTGCAATGGCACACATTTGACCTTTTCGCACACCGAGCAATAAATAGTTATTTATTAATTATAGTGTCCGCAGAGCAAGGAGACACATTACATGATGCTTCTGAGTCCTGCAGGAGAGGTGTATTGCCTATGAACTATAGCCTATGATAAGTATGGTCAGATCTGACTTTAATTTAATTCACCTAAAGTCGTATATTAAATATTCATCTTTGAGATTGAAAGTCCCATCAAAGGAAATGCAAAAATAACAATAACAAATAACAATTTTTCTGTTTACAGTTTTTCTCACTAAAGAGTAGGTGGGGGGGAGTAACGAGTTATTTTAGAAAGCCCAGGAGAAAAGGTTTGGCCTACACTGATCTCATCATTTTGCATATTTTAATGAGTTTGATTACCCAAGTGTAAACATGTAGTTAATTATTGTAAAGGAGAACTAGGCTTTCAAACAGTGTGTAAATAGTTTATATTAATATTTAAAACCACTCCTATTCCTGACTGATCATAACTTTTGTAATAAAGAATCATTAGACCTTATGTATTTTAATTTATTTATTGACATCTTCATAGGTATTCATATTTAAAACCATGCCTATTCCTGTCTGATTAGAACTTTTGTAATGGAGAATTATTAAACTTTATTTACTATGTTTTATTTATTTATTGACATCTTCACTCTCTTATATTTTCTATTGATATACTCCACATCTATGGGCAGTAAGCAGGTATGATTTAAGAATAAACATTCACAGGAAAACCAAACGTGTGATGTGGAAAAACATATACATTTATACATATATGTATATGTTTTTCCACATCATCTGACATTAGTTTGCATAATTGGTCAATGGCAAAAAAATACAAAAGCCTTCTAGGAGATTTTTTATTGTTATTGTTTTGAACTATTTATCAATTGTTTTAACTCATTATTTCAACAATTTATCCATTCCTTGACTAGAAGAAAATACTTTTAAATACTGAACAATAAGTGACACTGTAGCATCCACCTGCCTAGGTATTAAAATTATATGGAGAGGTTAGTAGAGGGAATTCAACATGGTCCTAAATGCAGAAAAAGTACACATTGTAAAAGTTAATTTATTATTATTAACTTCTAAGCATTTTTATACCTACTCATGTGGAATATTATTAATTAATTTCATGTTGAGATTGAGATTTATTTTTACTATTTAATGTAAGGTTTTTGTTTTTGGAACCTATGCCATTTTGTTTTTTTAAACAATGTTTACTTGTATCTGCTGTAAATCACACTACCGTCACTTAAAAAAAAGAAAAACATGTTTTTTGTTTATTTAAAGAAATAAACAGTTGAAAGATACATTTAGTTGCATCCATTAATATAATGCAAAACAACAGGCTTGAATCAAAACCTCTTTGACACAGCCAAAAGACAGAAATTTCAAATTCTAAGCTTTACAAAGATATGTTGCATTAGATTGAATTCAGTTGTATAAGTGTACCTAATAAACTGGTAAAATCAGGGATTCTTTCTCACACTGTTTTTACCTCAGTGTTTAGAAAAAAACATCCCTCTCCTCAACCTCTTTTGCATTTGTTTTCCTAGGAATTTTTATTATTTTAAGACAAAGCATGAAAGGAAGATTCAGGAGAGAGACCTAGAGAAAGAGTTGGTGTAACAGAGAGAGCCTGAGGGCAGACTGCGTCAACAACATGCTGAACATCTGGTGTGTCCCCTTTGCGGCCTGACCAACTCATTGCGATTCCTGTTGCATGGTGGCCAGCTGGTCACTGAGCACTTGGCCTTCTGCTCTGAAACAGAGCTCATTTCAGTCTGAGGCACTACAGCACACTGCAACAGCTGCTTCTTACAGCGTCCTGACAGATGAAAGTGAGGCCAGTCAGTGCCGCATTTAATGGTGCATGTTAACACTGCTCTTGAATACCTGTATTTCTGACTGTGACTATGACAATGTGTAATGTGGTCCCTGGTAGTGATGAACCCACAGAAAATGATCAGCAACTCTGCATATCATACCATACCAGGCTGTGATGCATCCGGTCAGGTACTCTCAGTGTTGCTCCTGTAGAATTTGCAGAATATCCTGGTTGGGATGTTGGGCCTCCTCAGCCTGCAGAGGACGAAGAGCCGTTGTCTCGCTGTCTTAGTGATTGTGTTGGTGTGGTGAGTCCCAGTCCTCCTGAAGCTGCTGACTCTCTCCACCATAGTACCGTTGATGTCTCTCTGACGCTTCCTGTAGAGCGCATCAGCTCCTTAAATTTGCTGACGTTGAGATGGAGGTTGGTGTCATGGCACCAAGATGTCAGGGCTCTGATCTCCTCTCTGTCGTGTCGTCAGCAAACTTATTAATGGCGTTGGAGCTGTGGGTGGCCATGCAGTCATGCTTAAACAGGGAGTACAGGAGAGAGCTGAGCACCCAGCTAATTACTAATTCTAAGAACTAATTTGCAAAAGCAACTAAGTTTGGTAGAGGAACTGTTAAGAAGCCCGGATCATGTTTTCTTTTAACATAATGAGGAAATGTTGTTAATTAACATACCTGGCAAGTCAGATCCAATCTCCAAATTATCTGTCTTAAATAAAGTGCTGGAATCACTGTTAAATCAACAACTGAAGGACTTTTTAATCGACTAATAATATTTTATATGACTTTCAATATGGTTTTAGGAAAAAACACAACACTACAACAGCCGCCTTAATAGTAAATTATTTTATACATTTCTTAGACAACAGAGAACATTGTGCAGCACTTTTTATTCATATATATATATATTTATATTTAACAGTCTTAAATCACAATGTTTTAATGCAAATTAAAATTTTTATGCTGATGATACAGTAATTTACTGCTCTGCGTCCTCCCCAAATCAGGCTCTTTGTCAGCTCCAGACTACTTTTAACATTGTACAATGTAACCTATGTGATTTGAAACTTGTTCTAAATGCTGGAAAGAGAAAGCTCATGTTCTCGAAAGCACTTGAACCTCCTTCCTAGCACCACTTTACAGGGTTCTGAGATTGAACCCGTGTCTCAGTACAAATATCTTGGAATTATAATTGACGATTCCCTTTCTTTTAAGCCTCACATTTTAGAACTTTAAAAAAAAAAAAAAATTACTTTAAAAACAAGTCCTGTTTTTCTTTCGAGGCCAAAAAAAGCCTAGTCTCTGCAACGTTTCAGTCTGCGCTAGACTATGGATATGCCGTTTATATGAATGCATCTTCTCAGTGCCTTAACTCTCTGGATATCACGGTGCATTATGATTTATAACAAACCTCAAAACCCTGACACACCACTGCACCTTATATGCTCGTGTTGGATGGTCTTCCCTGACTACCCATAGACTAAAACACTGGCACATCCTTATTTATGAGGCTATTCTTGGTGCTCTTCCTGTAACGGTACGACCAGTACACACAGAGAGAGGGACTCAATAGCACAACTCCGAGACAGAAGGATGAAGATGCAAATATGCTTTACCAGACCTTGGTAGTATAGTCGATACACTTGCAGACAGCGAGACATACAAAACATGGAGGGATAATCTAGGGGCAGAGTCGGGGTCACAGAAACAGGATCGATACACGGGTAGGTCTTCAGCGTAGCAGCAAAAGACGGAGTCAGGTCACGGAAACAGGATTGAGGAAGCCGGGGAATCAGAAAGGATGAATCAGAAAGGATGAATCAGAAAGGCTGGAACAACGCTGGAACAAGGCTGGCTGTGGCGGTGGAGTGGTCATCCACTAGTCGGAGGGTGGGTGGTTCAACCCCCAGCCTCTACGGTCAGCATGTCAAAGTGTCCTTGAGCAAGATACTGAACCTCAAATTGCTCCCGATGGCCAACAGTGTGTGAGTGTGTGTGAATGGTTATCTCTGATGAGCATGTGGCACCTTGCATGGTAACCTCTGACTCTGTATGAATGTGTGTGAATGGGTGAATCCTGATGTGTTGTAAAGCACTTTGAGTGATCGCAAAGATTGGAAAAGCACTATATAAATGCAGTCCATTTAGGCTGGAACTCTTGTCATGAATGAACGAAGACAAAGTGGCAACAAGGGACAAACATAACACAGACTATATACAACAAAAATAAAACAGGAAGTACAAACACAACACAAAAGTTCTAGAGAACAGGGCAGGACTTGATACTTCCTCCTTATTTAAATGTAGCAGATCTTATCGGATTTGCTCCAAGGACTTGTTTCTTTTAACTGTCCCAAAAGTCTGTACTGAACTGGGGAAAAGGGCGTTTAGTTACGCTGCTCCTGTTGCTTGGAATCAGCTGCAAAACGAGCTGAAACTCTGGTCTCTCTGAACAGACTTAAAGCGACTCTGATCGAGATTGAAGCAGAACTGTGTCTGCAAAGGCTTTGATTGTTAATATTATGATTGTGATTGTGTTTTGATTGTGACTGTTTTTGATTTGTCTGTAACTGTGCTGCTGCCTATCTTGGCCAGGACTCTCTTGAAAAATAGATTTTTAATCTCAATGAGACCTATCCTGGTAAAATAAAAGTAAATAAATAAATAAAGTCACAAAAATGTTGACTCTGAACGCATCAATAAAATGTTTACCGACAACATATTTTGTTTCCCTACAATATTTGCTCATTGTAAGATATAATGCCTGATTCAACATTTTTAGGGTTATGTTAGGCACCACCAGCTGTTGGTTATGCTGAGAGAAAGATCATAAACCAACCTTTCAAGTACTTAACTAAAGTGATTTTGTTGCCGAAACCAAACCACAGATTTTGAACCCCGTTCACTCGAACAGTCTAGCACTATTACACTTAATCACTGTAAACTGATTAACAGAGCAGGGTTACCCGTCAGATTTAAAGGTTAGTTTAGACTCATTTGTCAGTGTTGATACAAATTTGTTGTCTGGGCCAGCTGTCAGTAGCTCAGTCAGGGCCCTAAAGCAATAAATATCTATAATCTCTAATATATGCTCAGCCCCCAACGTTAACATGGGGGACCAAAGAAGTCTTCCTCATACTGACCATATTACGGTACAAAAACGATTAATTGGACACTGGTTGAGGTTTTGTTAAATTTAGGCAACTACAACTTTGTTGTTAAGGTTAGGAAAAGATTGTGGTCGTGGTTACAAGGCCATGATGGTGGTGGTTGGACGGATGCAATCTGAGAGAGAGTGAGAGAATGAGAGAGAGATAGAGAGAGAGAGAGAGAGAGAGAGCTGGAGAAGGCTCCTGTTGGGTCTGAAAAGACCGCCACCTCCTCAATACACAGTTTTTGTTTTGCTAAACCTATTTTCCCTCCTTCATTTTACCTGGGTGAGATCGGGTGTGGCTCACAGTCATATACACAATCTTTGTTCTCAAGCTACCTCCAACAATGCTCATACAATATGTATATAAAAAAAACAAACCTGCAAGATTTTTTTTTAATCTAAGACATAAACACACAATAGTGCAGAAGTTAAAATCTAGGAATAAAATAGAATAAAATAAAATAGAATATAATATAAAATATAGGAATGTGGTAGACTGGTATCCTCTATGATAACGGAGGGGTAACAATTTCTGGGTCACAGAAGGAGAGAGAACGGGGAAACATAAGTTAGCTTAATAAAAAGCACCCTATTACTTTGCCGATATGCTCCTATTAAAAACACCATTTGCAGCCACATCTCCCTACTCCACCCCAACATCTTCCTTCTGTGCTAAGCTTTGGTATCATTGACAGAAGGGATGTTATGTTTCCAAGGGGAATCCTCCTTGTTGCAGATTATTTTCCGCCAAATATATTTTAAGATCTTTTTTTTTTTACCTTTAGCAAGGATTGTCTGTTATTTGAATCAAGGTGAATTTTATTGTATCTCCTGTCCACATATTTGCATGCTGAGCATTCGTTATCCTTAAGCTGGTAGCTGCTCCATCCTGTGCCGATCGGGGAAACACTGATTTTAATAATGGAAACTGCTTTATTCAGGGTTTTTACCAGCTTTACTCAACGGGCCCATCTGTTTTGGAGAAGAGGAGACGTCTATGGATAATTCAGCTCCAGGTAAAAAATATCCTGAATGATTGGATCTTAAGTTATCCGAGAAACAGGCTGAGCATTCGTAAACCATTAGCTTGTAGCCGCCAAATATCCTGAACGATGAACAATGAGGTAATCCTAATTGGGAGAATCTAACGGCAATGACAAACTCCCAAGGCCTGCTGCAACATCCTCTGTTATTGCTTTGATTGAGAGCCTCCTAGCGGCAGAAATTACATATTGTACATTTAAAATGTTCCAGGTTAATACAGTCAGTCAATTAAATTGTATTTATATAGCCCAATATCCAAAATTAAACTTTTTTTTGTCTCAGGGGGCTTTACAACTGTACAACAGACGACACCCTCTGTCCTTAGACTCTTGCAGCGGACAAGGAAAAACCAGCTGCCGCCAACAATAATGACGTGGGCCGCTATTCATGATCCAGGTGCAGCCATTAAACGTGGCAACACAGCCAGATGAGACACACAAAAATTACAGGATGATGCCCCGGATGCTGAGTTAGTAAAATGCATTTATGGGACAAGAGAGAGAGAGAGAGAGAGAGAGAGAGAGAGAGAGAGATGGCAAGGGAGAGATGGCAAGGGAGAGGAGGGGAGAGGAGCTTAGTGCAAATCCCCTGGCAATCTAAGCCTACAGCAGCATAACTAGGGGCTTGGCTCAAGGCAAGTCTGAGCAAGTCAACCAAACAACAACCTGATGCACTGTGAAGCTGTAAGCAGCCAGTGATAACAATAATACATAGTAAAAAAAGGATGTATTGCACATACGTATTGCACATGATGTATTGCACAGTAATCGGCTTGACCTTTGTTTTTTACTTCCAAATAACTAGTTTATTTAAAGTTTTCGCTCTTATGGCTCATTTTGCAATTCCCCTGGTCGTCACAATTTCTCCTATTTCTGACCAAATACCAGCAAAACTAATGACATTCCCATCAGCCTCTGTGCTTTTTGTTTAGTGCTAATTGGCTAATGTTAGCATGCTAACATTCTGACTAAGATCGTGAACATGGTTATAGTTTTACATTGTCATGGGAAGCGTGTTAGCATTCTAACATTAGTATTTAGCTAAAGCACTACTATGCCTGCACAGCCTCACAGAGTCGATAGCATGGCTGTATTTTGGGTAAACTTTTATTGCTGTTATGCTTGAAGGAAGTGTACCAGCAGACGTCCTCCGCTGTGATATTTCATTTCATTATTACAGCTGGCTGGTAGACTGCCACTAAATGGATATGGCCCTTGTTATGACACGGCATGCCATCCTGAGCATAGGAGGCTTGTTAAATATTATCCATAGTGCTATAGGTTGAATAGGCCATTAGGGGAAACGGCGATTAGAGTGGCACTCAGCCATGAAAAGTAAAGGGATGCCTGTACTTGACAAGAGGACAGGCGATCAAAGCGGATGAAAGAGGAAGACTGGCACTTAATACACAATCATACAGAGTGATTAACAAGGCTAACGCAATTAAAAGTGCTTGACAACGCAGGTTGCTCAGGAGATGTCTGTGTCATAAAATTATAAATGCGGCCATTATGAGGTGAAGATGGTCAATAAAGTTAGGGCCAAAGCCGCATTGTTTAATGCCCACTTAAGGGTTCGTCTTACCAGTTAAAAGACTGAAATGTGTGCAGATTTACTGCCACATAGTACCGAAATGATCACTGCTTTGAACACTCAGATTCAGCTGCAGAAGTCCCTTATTTACATTACATACACTATATATGATCTACATACATACATATGTATACACATATATATATATATACACATATATATACATACACATATATAGACAAATATATACCAATATATATATACATATACACATATGTATACATACATATACCAATATATATATACATATACATATATATATATATATATATATATATATATATA
>CALSCE010010881.1:1493025-1522141 GCA_943593645.1 Bovichtus variegatus | reverse complement strand
TTTATATTGATCTAAAGAAGAGAACTCCAAAAACAGATGTCAGGCAATGAGATAAATCAAAGAAATTATATAAAATAATTATATATATAAAATAAGTACATATATATATATATATATAATAATTATTATTATTATATATGGGGTTTTTTTAACAAGGAGGATGTGCATTATGGAAGAAAAGAATGTTACAATGTGTTTTCGTAGGCACGGAGCACAAACCAGTGTTTTCTGTGATGAAATTAAATGTCATGAACACCTAAACTTGTCTCCTTATTTTTCTAAACAAAAAGAAAAAACTTGTTCAGGGTCTCTGCAAGGGTTCATCATGTTGAATTAAACAAGACGTTTTAATACCACAAAGACTGTCACGGGTGAGGTAAAGGGGAGAACCCCAAGCACAGAGGACAGGCAGTGGGATAACGAAAAGAGAGCTTTATTTTTAAAGCTTAAACAATCAAAAACAGGTAAAAAGCAAAACTCAAAACACAAACCAGGATGAGGATGGCACGAGGGAACACGAGGAATCACAGGGGACCGAAGTCATGATTACATAGAAGGCATACTGACAAGGAGCAAGAGGGAGGTATACACACACACACACACACACACACACACACACACACACACACACACACACACACACACACATCACGTGAATGTGTGCAGGCAAAGACACAAGGGTGCAGGGTGATTACACACAGGAGGATCAAATCAGGGAAGGGCAAACAATCACAGGAGGGAAAACACAAAGACAGGAAGTAAAACTAGACATGACACAAGGGGAATGTACCTACAAAATAAAACAGGAAACCAAGATCATGACACAGAATGCACTTTATTACCTTTTCACGGTTCATCCAGGTCAAAGAATGATAATGCTTTAATGATGTTTATTAATCTGATTCAATTATTCACAACTATATCGCACTTTTGTCACTCCTTCCCAGTACTACATAACAATGATTACCAATAATATAATTCATTTGATTAATTATTCTTAGTAAGTTGATCCATTCTCAAATGTTTTAACCCCTCGCGGTGGATAAAACTGACTAACTGTGCACGTTCATTCAGGCAAAACCATGAGTTTGAAACTAAAAATAAGACTTGTACATTGCTGAAATTTGGCACAAACATATTTTTTGGGCACTGTTAACCTTCACATGGGACGTGTGTCAATATTTTTTTTCCGGTCTGTTGTTTTTTGTCATGAATACTTTCACACAGAAGCTTTCTCAGGCCTGAGGAAGATCTTGTAGATCGAAACATTTCACACTACTGGGAAGGAAACCAACAAGCAAGCATATTAATTTAAACGCATTCTGCAAAGCTTTTCTAGACATTAAAGTCACTCTGGGTGTTTTTCAAACACAAGGCAACACTTGACTTCTAGAAGTCCTTCAAAGGGGACTACTGTCAGCACTCTGATGTGGCAAACAGGTTGGTTTAATCCAGGGGTCTTCAACGTTTTTCATGCCAAGGGCCCATTAGCTGAAAGAGAGATGGAGCTCGGACCCCCTACTACATAAAACTGAGTTGCATATTAACCTGGGCCCACAATAACATGCAGGGTGGCCAATATGTTTCAGTAATACGTAGCTAACTAGTTCTCCGTTATGGATAGGTGCCGCACAGTGATTGAGGTTAGCTATCTCACGTGCACGAGGATTCATGTGTAACAGTTAGACTATCAGCAATGTTGTGAAAATTTGATGTTTTTTGTTTTTCTTAGGCCGATTTTGCTAAAAAATATATGTTGGATTCATGTTAATGTCTAGTTTCAGACATATGTTTATAAAACAAATAAAATTAAAAAACATCAAACAATTTGGCGGCCTCTCTGCAGTAACTGAGGACCACCTAGGGGTCACGGTCCCCCAGTCGAAGACCCATGATTTAAGAGATTTGTTTCATTTAAGTTTTGTCTGTCACTTATTGTCAGGTGCATCATATACGAGGCCCCCACCCAGCAGACTCTCACTGGGCTGGAGTATCTTTATATTGATTCAACTGGAGTGACAAAGACGGCCCCCTTTACACCAGAACAATAAGAGCACCAAGGATCCTCCTGGAAAACACCCTGCAGCCCCTCTTTACTCTAATCAGATCGATGGTGAGAATTATAATATTCGAGAATCAGGTAAGTTAAGGTAAATGCAACACGCACACACATACACCTCTGATAAATACTGTGGAAGTCCCAAGACCATTTGCAAGATCACTATTAAGGGTTTCATGTCCCAATACCAGACATTTTTGTAGTCAATATCAATACCAGTGAAATTATAATTCACTCTCTAATATCTGTTATCTTGCTGTGAAAACTGTATTTATTCAAGTTTCTCTCCAAAAACTACTCTTTTTTTTTTTTTTTTTTTTTTTTAAACCTGCATTTGAACACATGACAATGTTATAATTGACCTTTGCCCAATAGACATTTCTACTGAATAGAGCTTGAACACTGTGGCGTGGGGTGTGGTTAGGGCGCCGCCTGCTGGTGGAGAGGTGGGAGTGTCTCGGCCGAGGATCAGACAGCTAGACAGAATCCGGTAATCAGTCACATAATATGAGTATATATATATATATATATATATATATATACTCATATATACTCATGTGGTGGTAAAATGTTCTCTTGCAGCAGGCTGGGTCCAAGGAGACAGGTGGAGCGGACCGTGTGTGTGAGAGAGAGACAGAGAGACAGAGAGACAGACAGCAGAATGTGTGTCTGTGTCCTACTCTTCTTCCGCCATTGTTACTTGAGTGGGAGCAGGAGTCTCCCACAAACACATCATCATGTAACTCTATGGAACCTCAGTTTACTGGCAGCTAACAGCTAACAGCTAACAGCTAACGTTAACTAGTTCTCCTGCAGATTTCAACACGAATTTGTTGTACCGTAGTGCCCAGAATTTTGGCATCAACTTGGTGATGCCAAGTGTTGGAAACTCACATCATGGCAACTGAGCCATGTGTCTCAATTTCCCAGAATCCTCTATGGGTGTGAAAACCCTACATCACTTCCTGCGTCTGCATTGGAAAGTGCCCTAGACTCCGCCTGAGAACTCAACAGTAGCCATTGGTTACTGTAGCCTGTGACCCATGACGTCGACGGGTCAACAAAACCGCAACACAGCAATGTGATCGCTCCATTCTCTTGATGCCACGTCGGTTAACTGACCGTAGTGCGTAGTCCCCAGCCATCTCTATTTGTCCTGATGGGAACATGAATATTTGCATCTTCGCCGCAACCTTCAGTTTATGGAGACGGTACTGACACAGTGTTGATCCATCCAGGAGGCACTGTGACTATTTCTGGACAAACCTTGACAGAGAGAGACACAACAACATGCTTCTGACACACACATACTGGAAACTGTTACACGTGTTCCTGTAAACCCCCCCAAACAAAGTACACCAGGGGTAGGAAAACATGTGTTTGCCTCAGAATAATAGCACCACTTTTAGTATGTTAAAGTACATATTGTACTTTGACAATGGATGGTGAACTTTTTATTTTATTTCATAGAGTTTTATATGAAATGTCAGTTCTCTTTTCCAGAAATCAAAGTATTTTCAATACAGTGCGTTTGTATGTAAATATGTATATGTGTTTGATTGTGAGACACAACATGATTGCGTTGCTTTCTGATGGAAGATAACACAATTTCTCTGTCTGAATATAATCTCAGAGTAAGTGAAAATATGAAAGTATGAAGATTCGTTTTAGAGTGTAAACAACAAAAGAAAAGCAATTATATTATGGTAACTATTGTTTTAAATGAAACAACCGTATGTTGCCTAAAGTTCATTATAGAATTGATGGATTCTTTTTTTCAAACATGCTGTCACACTTTCTGACTAAAACCACAACATTTGAGAGTAAAAGCTCAGTAACTCTTTACATCCAGTGCTATTTTTCATTGTACTTTGTAATTGAGCATTCCCATGTTGTGCCTCTTTACTACATGCATTTGTACATACTAGAGTTACTTATATAAATAATGCACACACAAACTGTATTATCACCCTATAACATATGATCATTATCTCCTCAACTGTCTGTAAAATAGTTGAAAAGAGCAATAATGCATCTTTGACATTAGTCCAGTAATAATGCAATATAAGTATATGGGCTAATAATATTTCACCTGAAGGGGCAGTTTAACTTTCAATTAACATTTTTTGGTAAATACTTTTGTACTTTTACTGACGAAATGTTTCAAATGCAAGACTTTGAATGGAAAGGTTTGACATCGTGACTGTCCTTCTTTTACTTGAGTAAAGAAAAATGTGTGCAGCGCCTGTGCATCATTGGGGCTTTTATTTTGAAACATATGACCGGAACACATCTGGTTTGCGGTACTGGCTGACTCCAGTGCGGCACCAGGGACGGTTTGAAAACAGCTGAGACAGTTGAGAGCAGGGCATTGACTCTTTCACACCTCACTCAAAGTTTCCAGTCTTTGCTGTAATGTCGGCCCCCGGGAGCTCCATGGCCTGTGAGAGGATGTACTCCAAACTCATAGACGACGAGGGCGCATACGACGACGTGACCCGCAGACCAGATGTGGGACTCGGCGGTAAGGACCCACCACAGAGTGCAGTTTATGCTCTTTAATCCAACTGCTTCGCCATCGTCATCATGGAGGTCTCGCAGTCTAATTGTAGTTTAATATCTGAGTTTGAGTTTCTCTCTTATTGACTTTTCAACTTTTCAGCTTTTGGACATTTAGGCAATCTGACAAAAATACTGGATTCACTTGACAAATCTAAGCACAGTACTCAAAAACTGATTTGGAATCAGCTCTCCTTCATTCAATTTCTGATTTACTGATTACATTTTACAATTGGCTCATGGTAGAAATTCAACATGGATCATAAACAAAATCAAGCCCGTCTGCTCAAGCTCCTGTATTCACTAAATATCATGTAAGTCAATTGATATATTCCTGAAAGTGACAGACTAACTGCATTAATAACAACGATAAATCCATAACATGTGTGGGAATAAAATCTTCCCGCCTGGTAGATGGGCTCCCTCACATCCAAACAAATCATCTGTCAATGTCTGCTTGATTTGATAATTGTAGTGTAGCCAGAGTTCCCACTGAAACTGTCTGACAGGGGTTGTTTTTTTTGACAAGTCTAAACAGGCCAGAGGAAATTCCTCTGTGTAATTCAGTTGGTGTGAATACTTCATTTAGAGCTCAAGAGGCTATGAAATAGCAAATAAATGAGCATTTTTCAATGTTGATTTTAGTTTAGTTGATTTCATGTACCACAACCGTTTCAGTTTTTTTCAATGCAACAATACAGGAGCCCGGTCATATGCAGTGAAGTGTTATGTTATGTTTCTGATATTAACACTTCAGCAGACACTGTAAAGTGAAAATATGCCGACCAACCTTATTCTCCGAAGTGAGAGAAATGAGCGAAGCTACAGCAGTGGATTGCTGTCCAATGAGAAACTCATTATAACAAAGATATTTTTCATGTCATTATTATGACATATTGTCTTGTTATAACTAGATAAAAAAAAAAGATAATTTTTCTAAACTCCTCACACAGCAACACGCCTGCATCACACAATAAGCCAAATAGTTATTTATCTGCTCAAAACCACATTTTGCTCATGAAATACCAACTTCACTACCAACTTTCTCTACATACATTAACCAAAACACGACACTCATGAAATCTTTCTTTCAAAACACGAGCGCTTGTTTTCTATCCAAGAGGAACGTAAAGTCAATCATAGCTTGACCACTTTCAAAAGACGAACAGTTGATGGCTTTACAAAAACAAGAGTTGCACTATGTTCATGCCATTTTCAGTAAAAATGAATATTTTGGGTAAATTATAACTGGATCATGTAGTCCATCAATGTAGTCTTGTAAAATGTAGTTTTTGGAGAGAAACTTGAATGCAGTTCTTTGATAGACATGTTTTCACCAAAATATAAAATAGTTATTAGAGTGGGAATTATGACCTGTTTAACTTCCTAACAACAAAAAAAACAGTATGCAAACGGTAATAAAGGAGTGTATGTTGAAGTACATGGGATTTATTGTATTTGTTTTTTACCGTGGTATCGAATTGTTATTGAGAATCGTGGAATTTCACTGGTATTGGTGTCAAATCCTAAATGTCTGGTATCGTTACATCCCTAATAATATTAATTAACAATATTTCCCCCTTGCCACCTCCAGCTCACCCAGTCTCCCCAGTCAGACTGATCCCCAGGCCCAGCGCTCCCGGGCCCTACCGCCTCGCCACCATCTGCCTGGCTACGCTGAGTGCCGTCCTGCTGATCTCTATTATAGCCGTCACTGCGCACTGTAAGTATGCAAACTGTCAGATACTTCAATCGTTGTATGAGGTAGCAAATGCCATCCTAATGCTTTTTACGTCTTAAAAAATAAACAATGCAAACCGATGAGGAAAAAGAAGAGAGCCTTTTCTGTTCAAGGCCCAAAACATATTTTTAAATACTGTTCCTGTTCCATCTTTATTTCTTGTTCACATTTCACATTTTCACACATTTATTTAAGTAGTCAGACTGTGTATGTAGTCAGAATGTGTTTTTATTTGAGAGTTTATGTGAAGATATTAGAAACCTAGTGTCTTGAGCGTCTTTGGACATTTTTTTACCAAGGAAACTATTTTTGCTTACTATCTCTTGCTCAAGGGCACAATGGTGGCAGCCTGACCACTAGAGCAGTAGACTACCGCCACAACCACCAAGTGCATGTGTCATCAGTGCATGCTGGGAAAAAAACTAAAGAAGACACAGTGAATTCAAAATTGCCGAATGAACAGTTTCAGGAAAGAAAAAAAAAAAAAAACATCCAGTGGTTGGAGTCTTGCAACACCGACTTTTCAGGAATGTTTACCAAAAGTATGACAGATTTCTTACGCAGTATTTCTGTGTGTGTGTGTGTGTGTGGCTCCACAGATAAGAACAAACCGCAGGGCGGTGGTGAAGCGACGTCAGGGAAGCAGACGCAGGACGCGTCTGCTCTGACCGCCTCCATCAGCAAACTGCAGCAGGAGATGAAGCAGCTGCAGAAGGAGAAGGACGAGCTGCTGGCCAAACTGGCTACCAAGGAGGCCACTAAAGGTACACTGCTCCATGTTTGTATACGAGTGTCTTATGGTGACATTCATGTTAACTTTTAGCACCTACTGTTGCGTTACTGTTACTGTATGAGAGTCAAGTGTGCAGTTGAGACCATGCGGTTCTGCTTCCTGGATGCCGAATCTCTCTCTTGCTGCGTGTCATCAGCTCCTGAGGTGATCAAGCCGACGACAAATGCCCCGATCATCTGCCCCGTGGACTGGCATCTCTTCAACAGCAGCTGCTACTTCATCTCCAGAACCACAAGGGATTGGCCCGAGAGCCAGTCCTACTGCCAGAGCAAAGGAGCTCACCTGGCCATCATCCACACGGCAGAGGAGCAGGTACAGTACAACGAGCTGCGCGACAACAGGACAATGTTAGTTTTACTTTATTTTGACTAAGTCTCTTACGGAACAAAGGCGTTTTTTAGCAGATTCATCTTCTTCTACTGAGTTCAGCTGCAACACAGTTCTTTGCAACTGTGTCAGGAAAAATGATTTTACTCGCATTAGTGGACTTGTTTACTTGAAGATAACAATGTGTTTGGTTGCTTACAGGATAAGCCTCAAACATGGCATTTCTTACAGTCAACAAATCCCATTAAAAAAAAAAAAGGCAAACCATCAATGTGTTTGTGTGTCCGTCAGAACTTTCTGACTTCTGACTTTCAGTAATATAATGAGTATTTAAGGCTGCAGGACAGTGTATGTCGGACTGAGTCAACATAAACGACAATGTGTGTGTTTGTGGTAATGAAGGAATGTGGCTCATTGGTGGTTTTTTTTAATAGTTTTTGGACAATAATGGAGCACTCTGGCACAGAGGAAGAAGACATGTCCGGCTTTCTCTTTTTGGGATTTTGTTGAAAGAAGAAAAACGTATTGGAATATCTCCAGCCTTATTCTGTACAAAACGTAATCATTGAACACATTTGAGGCTTTTGCAGAATCCTCCATCATCAACATCCTGTGCGCTGATAGGGTTGGCATATCAATGAAATGTCAGGCATTGAGATGTCCCTCTACTGTACAAAAATAATCAGTGATGATGTGTTCCTTGAACATACTTCATGTCTATACCTTGTTGATCTTGAAGAAGGCCTCAGTCTGAAACGTCGGAAGAAATGCTAATGGCGCCGCTTTCCTACTTCCAAGTGATCAGCACGTCATCACAACCCTTAGTGTGCGTTACTTGTCTAGTATTTTATACCTTGA
Source organism: Bovichtus variegatus (assembly GCA_943593645.1). Classification (NCBI taxonomy): domain Eukaryota; kingdom Metazoa; phylum Chordata; class Actinopteri; order Perciformes; family Bovichtidae; genus Bovichtus; species Bovichtus variegatus. The sequence goes on along the minus strand of CALSCE010010881.1, from coordinate 1,513,804 downwards.
ATATACTTAAACATTTTCCTGTTTCCTGTGTTTTCCTCTCAGACTTTTCTGTGGGATCATCTTCCCAGAGGCCACTGGAACTCCTTCTGGTTTGGGATCAGTGACGAGCACACGGAGGATCAGTGGAAATGGGTGGATGGCACCGCGCTGGTCGGAGGGTAGGTCCACTTCAGAATTCCTTTCATTGGTCTTCCATTTTAATAAAGTTAATCAACAATTTACTTTGTGAGCGCAGAAGAAGAGTGAAAATGTACCCGTGCTGCAGCACAGCTACTCGCTCATATTCCAACATTTCCCCAAAGCTCTCTTCTAAAATCACTTTCCCGAACTTTCTAGTTGTAATCGCAGCCGTCTGAAGACGTCCGCGTTCAAAAAAAAAAGAAATCTTATACAAACAAGGATATTATATAGTTGTTATTTTTTTAAACTACCATCCTTCTCTCAACATATGAGGCGAACCACACAACATACTGTTGAGATTTTGGGTTATTTGCATATTAACAAATGTTTTCTTACTTCTCTGAATCAGTCTTAAAACAGTAGGTTCACATTTTGAAAGACATTCATCAGGCCGCTCGTAGATGAACGTTTGACCTAATTCAGGTTATTTTTTGGGGAAGAATGTGGTTTTTAAACTCTATACTAAAAGCTCTCACAAGATTGAGATAGTTTTTCAGGATTTGGGAACATCACTATGCAGTCTACACAACCACTTTACATATTCACTTTGGTCAATTTCTGTTTTCTTATGCACAGAGAACAAAACATGCAGAAGAGGATTTTATAAATATATATAAATCAATCACCCAAACTGTGTGGATATTATACAAATAGTTTAATGCTAATATTCACAACAACAAGAGGAACTTAAGGAGGAGGATGAGCAAGTCATGAAAACAACACCCTAGAACCACCTGCAAAACATACAAAAGTGTACAATCATTTAATATGAGACGATACAGGACATGAAATGTAGCCTTGCGGAGGACGGAGACTTTGTTGGTGGATAAATGGAGGCACGATAAACAGCTCATTTTAGCCCAACCTGTGAGTTCACTCCTGTGGCTCCAGACTGTCTGTGATAAACACATATTTGGACAAACACCCACAAGCAGATTGACTGACCATTGGACCTCTGTTGATCACTGACCTCTCGCATACCTTCAGACTTTGGCACAGGTTTTGGCCTGTGAGCTGCAAATGGACTGTAGTTGTTGGCCTGGTTAAGAGTCAGGTGTCCCGAGGGAAGATGCAGCCGGCGGTCGCAAAGGAGGGAAGTGGGAACTTCAATCCAATACTTCCTGTTTCGCTGCAAAGGCAGAACATTGGCAGAACATTTTTAGAGGGAAATACTCAAAAAAGGAAGTGAGTTCCTGGACTCAACCTGGACTTGACTTGGACTTGAACCCCAAAAGGTTTCTGGAAAAGTATAGTTTTACAACACTATTGTTGGTTTGAAACCAATGTGGTGTTTATTGCTCGTCCACACTTTCTGAAACCGACGATCCAGCATTCACATCAACTTCACGCCGTGATTGGCGCTTGTTGAACAGGGTTTCATCCTCCTACAAAAAGAATCCCTCTCAATCATCCCTGCTGCCCTTTTGCTGTGTTCAGGACGTTTCTGGGCATCTACCTTCTATAAAAACATAGCGTCCAGGTGACAGATTGTAAGCACACATCCAAGAGGAAGCCACGAAAATGGCGGACAAAAACGAGAATGACGGGTCGGCTTTTACCCTCGCGAGCACCGAACCCTCGTTGAGCGGGGGAGGATGGGTCAACTTTGAATGTTGTTTTTACAGGGGAAAATCGTAGTTATTGTGCCTTTTTTTTTAAGCATATTACATTATTACATATTACATCTCCCCCTCTCTCAATGACCGACCTCCTACCTTTCTCTGTTATACTCATTGAAAATTGAATATTCGGATTTGAACATTTGAATAAGGACAGAAACAATGAAAAGGACAGTCAGTACAGAGTTAAAGGTCCTCGGCGTTCCAGATGTGAGGTAACAGCTGGAGGGAGGCCAGGATCACGTGTGCCTGCTCTTGCTGCAAACAGCAGCTCTGAGCAGCGTTTATGTAACTGCTGTTAAACTGCTGCGGGGCGCTGCACTGCAGGTGACCCTGACCTCTGACCTCTGAGGAAAAACAAATGTGTCCGAGCCAAAGAGGGAACTGTGGAAAGATATATGTTTGCTTTAAAAACGCAACACAATCTTCATCTTCTAGTCTGTCGCTGTTGTTAATATTTTGTCCTCCAGTGTCTTTTTTTTTTTTTCTGACTTTTTTTCTTTTTCCATCTGCTGCCAACTCAACAGATTTTCTAATAATCATCTAATTTCTCTTCCTCATTTCGAAATTGACTAACCTTTCGTCATTCCTCTTTTGCCCCCGTACAGTGCCTCCCTTCCTCTGTTCCTGCTGAGAAGTTTTTTTATTTTCTTCCTCATGTTGTTCTGACTCAGCTCTGCACAAATGTTGCTGGGTTTTGACATTCATTGTATTATATAACCTTTTATCGTTGAACCTTGAACCACTTTTTACGCCGTCTGCATCTTTTCTGTTTATCTCCAGACAGCTTTTCTGGACAGATGAACGCTGGATTTAGTGGATTTGCTGTGTTTTTTGTCCCCCCCTCATTGGCAGGAAGTCCAGTCTCCAGCATTAAAGTTGATGCACTGCCCACCTATCCACCACCCCGACCTCCACATCTTTGCTTTCCACGTTGCTATATAATAGACACACTACTTGCATACGGATGTAAATCACGAGCCGCATAATGATCCCATATGAACACAATAACGCATAAGTGTTTATGTGTATGGACGACTTTAGATGTATTGTTGACCAAAGTGATTTTTCTCTTGCTTTCTCTCTACTAACTAGTTTTTGGGAGGTCGGCGAGCCCAACAACCACATCGACGAGGACTGTGGCTACATTGTGAAAACACAGGTGTTGGAGCGAGTGGCGATTCGGAGCTGGTACGACGCTCCCTGCGACATGTACTTGCCCTTCATCTGTGAGAAAGAGATGGTCGCTGGTGCCAGCACCGCCACACCGCACTGACACAGCGCTCCGATCGTCGGAGGAAAACACGCTGACCAGCCAGTAGTTTGTCAGCTGCATGAGCGCAGCTTAGAACCTTCTTTGGATCTGACACAATTCAGTCAGATATTGAAGTTCACAGGTTGACAGGATGAACGTACCGTCAGTCAGATGAAATTAAACAACTGGTATTTTAGACTTTTCTCTTTCCGACTTTATTCTCCGATCCGTCCGCGACTCTGGGAAGAAAGTCCTTCAAATGGAGGAAAGAAACCGGATGGAATGGAAGAAAACTAAAGTTACTGTACTTTTATGACACTTTCATACTGTTTTTAACCTTAACATATTCCCTTTTCTTCCTCAATGACCTTACGATGAATATCATATCATGCCATATTGTTAATAATTTACTAAAAAGATGCTAAAATGATCTATAATCAAGTATCAGGAGTATCAGATTATAATTGAATGTTCTACTGATAATAAATAACCTGTAATAGAATGTATTACTGTATAGAAAGTAGAAAACAGAAGGCTTGGGGGGGGGGCAGTGGTGTTTCTACGACTTTGTTTACAAAGGGGTTACATATGTATCGGTGCCATTTACCACATAAATAATAATAATAATCATATTTCTTATATGATTGTTTTTTGTTTAATAGACCAGAGATTCAAGATAACAATTAATGTTCTCATTGATTTTTTTTTTTTTGCATGTGAAATGTTTTTTTTAAACAATGAATAGTGTTTATAATTGATAATAGATTTTATATTAAGTGTCCATAACACAAGTGTCCTTATTATTTGTGCGTGAGTGTGATTGTGTGATGTAATGTGTTCACTTCAGTAGGAATGATCTATTTGAATTTGATGCACTTTTAGATATGAAAGTTTTTTTTCTTCTTTTTTTTTAAGTCTTTTTAAATGCAACATGAAATCAAATATTTGAAATTATGCAGAAATGTGTTCTGTGGATCTTGTAAATAAATGATAAAGATGTACTTACTTGTCCCATTCTTTATACCTCATGAAGTATTCGAACTCAACAAACAAACACAAATCCAAATGTCGCTCTGTGTCAACCAGACGCGTAAATAAGCAAATGTTTGCAAACTAGTGCGCCATATCTACTGTGTACCTTGATTAGAAGTCAATGCTTGTTGTTTTTCCCCCTAGTAGACAAAATATCTATTGGGTTTAATGTGACAGCTGATTTTTAGTCATAACGAAACAAAAAAACAATTTTTTTGTTTTTTGTAGACGACTATGATGCTGGTATCCGTGTGAAAAAGGAAAAACTTCTCTTTGTTAGTGCTTTTTGCACAGTACAATTTGTATTTAACGTTGCACTACTTGCACAATGTTCACCTCACACATGTATACAGTATATGTAGAGTACATTTTCCTACTTTTTAAAAAAAAAAGTTATTGTTCAGTGTTTTTTGCCCATTTTTTGATAAGTATTGCTTTAGTATTTATTTCTCTCTGTCTTTCTCTCCTGTTCTACAGTTGTTTGTTTGGGGTATTAAGCTCACACACTCACACATTTACATTTATTCTGCAGTCTGTCACTCGTTCTAGTTCTACACAAATGAAGGACACACATGCGTTTATATAAAGCTACAAGTTAGTTGGAATAGTAACTCTAAACACCAACAACTAATGGACATGTTAATAATACAGTAAATAAAAAGACTCCATGTGATGTGTGTGTTGTCAAAATGAACATGTTTTTTTTTGTGTTTTTTTTCTATTTACATGTTTTCATAGCTCGTTTCTCAGTCACCGTACATGTAGCTTCAGTTAACTGCTTCATATGAAACTCCAAAATAGCCCATATTTAATAGAAAACACATTGGGAAATAAATAATCCCGTGATGATCATTTAAGTGTGACTTCATTAAACAAATGAATGAAACATGATTTGTAATATCTCCTCTCATCCTTGTTGCCCAGCAGCAGGTGGCACTGCTGACACAAGCAAACGACTGCTGACTGTATGAGGGTCTGCACCTTCAAAGATATTATTTGTTATATTATTCATGATGAATGCATGTCCTGCTGAGTTTTGGTCCAGAAAAGTAGTAATAGAAGTATTTTTTTTTTTTTTTTTTTTTTTTTTTTTATTTTATTATCACACAGATTTTTTTATTTTTTACAGATTTCAGAAATTATTGTATGTAAAAAAATAAAATAAAATAAGGCTTTGACACATTTAAGGTAAAAAGATAAAAAAAAAAAAGTAAACTTCAGTTAACCTTCTGATTGACTCTCTTCCAGATACTGTTCACAAAAAAAATGCATTTGCATGAGATCATAACAAGAAAGTCTCTGAAAACAACATTTATGAGAAAACTTTGAGCTTTTCTACCTTCAAGCAGCATCGTCGCCCACAGGGAATTCTATGATTTGTATTCAACATTTTTACAGAAAGATCTAATCAAATGCAACTTTATTTTTTCAAAGAAATACATGTATTTGTTGGGAGTACAACAAAATACACAGCAGCAGTACAAACATACACAAAGTAAAACAGCTGACAAAAACAAACTTTTTTAACTTTGGCTTTTCTCGTAGATATCTGGTTTTATTCTCAAATAAAGTTTATTCGGTGGGTTTCCCCTTTATTGATTAGACTAGAGTTTTTTTCTTCGATGCACTTATACAAAACAAATCTCAAATCCCCCCTAAGAGTGTCCCTGAATGAAGAAGTCGCACATGGAGAGGGTTTGTTGTGTGCGCGGTTTGCACTCCTTCCCTCCTGAGCTCGTTACCACAGGGAGTTATCGGGAAGTCAGCTAGCCCTCTTCTGTCACAGTTCATTAGCCCGGATTACAGGCCGACACTTAGTGAGAGAGAGGGGAAGGAGAAACACACAGGCTCTCTACTAACACTGTGTAATATGTCCCATCAACAAATCAAACAACGGACCAATTTTCAGTTTCAGAAACCCAGCAAAATTGATGAAAACCTCAAGTGATCACTAATGAAAACTAATGAAGTAGTGCTCAAATAACTTAGTCTTTACTGTCTCCCTTCTCTGAAATAAGATACATCATTTTATTACAATCATGTAAAATGTGAACTATATGCACTCTTTATTTTAGGATCCATGATTTGAGAAGGTGTGTTTATCAATTACATTCAAAAACAGTCAAAATGTGCATTTATGCAAGGAAATTAAACAATAGTCAGATGCCAGTATGTACAATAAAACTATCTCTGCATGCTGCAATCATGCCATTGAAAAGATCCCCTTCTTAAATGATGAATTAAATACTGTATTGGTCTTTAATGTGAAAACTGTGCTTTGAGAACTGTTAACAAATATAACGTTGTGGGATTTGACGTCACAACCTCTGTGTTGCCCAATCTGACTCTTAAACAGCTGAGATTTTAATCTGCAGCAGCTCTCACACAGACAATAAGCAAATATGGAGTTCAGATGAGATCGCAAAAGCCTCTGTGACAAAAAAATGATTAAAGAAAGTGAAGTGAGAAAGCACCCAGGTGAAGAATGCAAGGATGTGGAGATGTGGGTTTAAATCCAAGGAGAGCAGTAGCGTAAAATCTGTTTTTTTTTTTAAAACTGGTTAATTAAAAATTGAAAATCTAATTAGAAAAACATCCGGTTTATATAAATCAAAAAAGATATTTCACATCAGTAGATGACACAGGTTTTGGTGAAATGAGCTAAAATAATAATTAAAAAAATCAAAAGTTGCAGGCATGTAAACACAAATGACAAACCATGACTTATGCATTACATATTACGCTTCTGTCCTTTAGTCTTATAAGTTATAGTACCAGTGCATGACATTTCATAGAAGAAGTGAAGAGTGGAGTGTGTGTCTTTACATTCACACACATACGTGTACTCAAAGTACAGAAGCACAAATATGAAACCTAAAAAGCAGCATTATCATTATTTTAGTGGCTGAAACTGCCTAAAATGCACATATAAAGAGTATATTCTACATATTTAATATATTCTACACAATATTCAATGCCTGAAAGTTAAAAACAAACTTGAGCAGCAGGTAACTTTCAGGCTTCAGTGCCTTGCTTAAGGACACTTTGACACAAACACATGATTCATAACGGACCTCGCCGGCATTAAACCTGTGTGTTTGATTTATGGCTGAACCACACAGCCAACCAGGGCAGCGTAGCAGTGATGTCGCTGTATGGCGTCACCAGACCTGAGCCAAAAACCTATTGCATCAATTACTAAAAAAAGACACGCCGCAAGATGAGGCTTATTCTAAAAGTTCCCATTAGAGGAGGCCACCTAACTGCACTGATGATCTCAGCATGAGAGCAAACGCCAGATTAGCAGGATATTCAACCAATGAGGAAGAGACATGTGGTTTAGAGCTGTGACATAGTAACTAGGCTAAATTACCTGAGGCTGAGCAGAGAGGTCAACATTTCCCAAGTGTTTTCACGTCTTAAGCAAGACAACTGGCAGGTTGTCACATTTCTCTTTGAACGCTCGCATGTTGGCTGAAGATCACTTGAGAGGTTTCAGAGTCCTGATGAGGACAAACACTAAAGTGCAGAACTCATTCCTCGTATCTCTTGACCTTGACTTTGTCAGTGAGTTGTTCAGCAAATGTCATCACACCCCAGGCCTCGAATCTGTCTTAAAAATGTAGTTGTACCAGTACGAAAATAGAGGGGCGTCAATGAAAAAGCATTTGCATCTCTGCGTCTCTGACGTGTGTTTGGAAAAACATATTACGTTTTTTGCCACAAGTCACAGCAAACGTTTTGAAGTAGAATTAAATTTAGGGCTTAAATATATTTCTTACTCTTCATTTATATATTACGTTTCAAAATACCTTTTTTATTTAGCAATTCTGTTTCACGTGTCTGCTCCTCACTCTCGATGAAATGCTTACCGAGCATGTTTCATAATCCTCTGCCAAACACTGAAGCAACGACTGTCATGTGAGCTCTTCACCAACCTGTGATGTGTTAGTGCCGTGTCTGTGCTGTGATTAGAGCTGAACAAGACCACAGACAGACAGACAACCATCAACCCCCCCCCCCCCCCCCCCCCCCAATTCCAAAGAGCATGTTAGTGTCTTTCAGCTCTTTGTTTTGATGGTCCAACCCACAGCTTTAAATATGTTGGTTCACTTTCTACGCTCTCAACAAACCTGTTTTCAGAAGCATCGAGCAGCAAAACATGTTCCTGCTCAGCAGAAGCTGAAGACAGCGGACGGGCACAGTTAGAGACGAGCTGCTGAACCTGCGCTTCAGCCTTCAGAAGCTAAAGAGGCAGATATTTCTCTCAGGAATTACACAACTCAAAACCAGAGACCATCTTGCGATAGGATTACACCAACCACGATGCTAAATCTGGCCAGGGGCGTTAAGTGAGTGTTATATTTCACCATGATGACACACACACAAGCTGAAATTATTACCATCAGCGTCTTAAACTGAAAACATGTCAGGTGTCATGTCATGTCTCCCACTATGAAGTCTCTCTATATGCATATAAGGGTTTGTTTATCAGTGGCGGTATATAGTTACCAGCCGCTGGTGTAGTTTTCAGCTCATGAGTGTGTGTGTGTGTGTGTCGTCATGGCAAAACACACAGATGTTTCCACCGCGATAGCGTCGCAACTGTGAGAGATGCAGTCGCAGGACTTTACAGATGTGTAGTTGAGATCGAAATGAAGGTCGAGTTCAAAGATCGGTGTCTTCCAAGCAAGCGGGGGGGGGGGGGGGGGGGGGGGAGGGGCCACTTAATCTAAGGACTTGAGTGACCTGTTAGCAGTACATTCATCCAACTCAGTCAAAATACTAACGAATCCGGTGTTTATAAGTTCTATCATTCCTCACTTGGAATGAAATTGAAAGGAATGAAACTTATATATTAAGCAAAGTTATTGCCAGAATATTGATTCCACTAATTTCCTGTATGATGTTTTATAGTCTATAGTAGTAAAATATTTACGATATTACATTATGCATTGTGATTTTATGATGGTAAAACTGTTATCTCCATTACGAGATAGATCATCTTTTAACTTGCTGTAGTGTCCTTGGGAAAGACACTGGATCTCTACTGTCGCTGACCCTGACCTCTGAACTCTCTAAAGAAATACCGATGAGACACTATTTCTGTGGAGATATCAATAATATCCCACTGATCATTAACCCCGTGGACTTCCCAACGGCCCACCTTTCCTACAAGAAGAAAAAAAAAGGAAATCTCCCCTCAAGCACACAAGTCTGATTACAGGATTTCAAGGTGGGGGGGGGGCGGACCAAACGAGATCATCTCTTATTGGAGAACAATACCTGCTCTCCTTCCTGTCATGGCTCGACCCAAAACCTCCCTCCTGTCCTGAAAATACACCTGACCTCCTGCGATCGATCGTTTCATATACCCATTCTGGCATTCTGGAGAAGAAATGATGTCCAAAGTGAACATGATTTACGAGGTGAGGAAACATTCTTCCCCCCCCCCCCCGTCTCTCTCAATCTTCAACTATAGTTCAACAGAGCAGCTGTCACATTTCTCAAACACTCCTCGTCTCATTTTTTAGGGCAAAACTCTGCGTTTGACTCTTGATCCACTTGCCTTCGCTGTGTGTCAGGTGTGACGCACGTTTAGCCTGACCTGCTCTAATTCCCTAACGAGATTCCCCCGTCCCCGGATATCCCATTAGACCCTGATTAACCGGGTTTAGCTCATTAGCTCTGACAAACCAATTCACCCATGTCAACCTCCGCCCCAGGCTATCCATCCCCGCTCCTGCACCCCGACAGAAAACATGCAGTGCAATGCCAGGAATCAGAGCACAATATCATCTGTTATCACAAGACACTGGGGACACATCCTGAAATCAAATGAACCAAAGAAAGAAAAATAATCTCTCACATTTACGAACAAGAGGCTGCTGATTTGACGTGCTTCCTTAAAATGATTAGAAGTTGTTGGAATTTTGCATTTTTACTTTGTTCTGCCGCTTAGTTTGCTGTCATTGCACCTAAAGTTCATTAAAACGTGTTGCTCGTGGCACAAAATAACAGCACATTGTTTTGCCTTTAAATATGAGTGTGTTTTCTTCCCTGCCTTCATTTTCTGTGCAACAGGTGTCATTTTCTTTTTTTTTTGCAAACCTCCACAATCTTTTTCTCTTCTCTCATATTCTCACATTTCATCTGCACCTGTTCCCTTTCTCTTCCTGCCTTCTTCTTTCATTTCTTCACCTGCTCTTGTCTTTTGACCTCATAACCTGATTTTCTCCCTCCAATCGGTTTACCTACCTCCTCTCGCCACGCTCCCTCTCCCTGTCTCTCTCCCTCTCCTTCCCTCTCTATTTCCATCTTTGAGCTTTATCCCTTCATCCCTTATCTCCTTCATCCCCTCCAATCCTCATCTGTTCTTCACTGTGGAGGAAGGGAGAGAGAAAGAGAGAGTTTCTCACAAGTAAGCTGCTATCAGTCTGCCGGGGGAGAGCGTCAGAGGAGCCAGCGAGCAGGTTGTGCACCCTGGGATTGTGGAATCTAAGAGAGCTCAAAGGGGAACGCGGAGCCGGAGGTGTCTAGGACCAGGAGCTGCACAGGTGCAGGAGAAGAGAAGGAACCACGTTGTGTGTGGAAAAGGTGAGTTTCTTCTTCTCTGCTTCCGTAGTTGCACTCTCTCTAGGTGCTTCCTCTGCTGTTGGAGAAGGTTTGGAGCTGTGGCGAAACACTGTGAAGCTGCATCATCTTACTTTGTGACATTTTGTGGATTTTTGTTTTTGTGAAATTTGACAAACAGGAAGTGGACTTTAGTTTCAGTGTGCAACACAGAGAAATGATGGGAAACTTGCCTTATTATTGCCATTATTTTTCTTCCACATGGCTGCCCGCAAGCCATGAAATGTAGCTGCAGCTGCAGTTTGTGCATTTGCAGTGTGATTTTGGAGAAGCATGAACTTTCCGCCAATGTTCACTTCTGAGTGGTTTTATAAAATCCAGCGCGCAAGGCTACTACACCCTCTCCTGATATTTTTTTAAAGGCATGCAAAAGCGTCGGTTTTCGTGAGAGTCATAGAACCAGTCCTGTGTACGATTGCATCCAAAGTAATGATTCCTTAAACCCTTTGAAGGTGATCTTTGGATTGTAGCGACGCTGCCAAAGAGGATTGGTGCCTCAGGTGTGGCAGCAGTAAGCTGCAGGCTGACCTATCACAAGGCCAAACCTCATCCAGCTCACTTAGTCGGCAGATTTCGATGCTGCAGCTGTGATATTGCTTGGGTTGCTATTGCAAATCGTGTTTTCGTCTTTACTGACACACTTTTTCAATTGTTTTCAGTTGTTTTTAGCCATACGAATTGGTTTGACTTGAGAGCGCGAGGGCACCACTGTGCCATCATTAACGTTGAATAAGAGAAGGGGACAGTAGAGGAGGAGCTGCTGATGTTTGACTATAACAAACCCTCCACGTCTCCCACCGCCTACATCACCCTCCCTCCTTCTCTCTCTGATCCCGAGGTAAAGAGCAGTCAGTAATCGGATGACAGGAGATTTCACCGGTAAAGCTTCCCCTTAAGATCTCCTGCCCAGGATTTAAAGCCCTGTAGCCACCAACGCCAACTCCACCCACCGCTACCAGCACCACCACTGCCCCTCCCGTATCCTCCACTCTCCATCCTGCATCCTGATGATTCAAGCTGCTACCTGCGCCGCACGTAGGCCTTAATATTCAGCTCTACTTTTAAATTGGTCTTCTATGTTGATTGATTTCTTTTATCCACCAATAATTGTTAAGTCTATAAAATGACACTTGGCTTGTCCACTGAATATTAAAAAAACCTAAAGATGTCAATTATATGATGATATAAAACAAAAACAAACTGCAAATCCTCACATTTGAGACGCTGGAACCCGGGAATATTTGACATTTCTGCTTGAAAGCTGAGTTCACAATTAACTGATGGTTCATTTTCAAATCTAAAATGAGTAATGTATAATAATAATAATATAAGCATGGGTGGAAACTGTTACAGATCATTAGATAACGCATGGTTAAAGTTCCTTGTTCATTTAGCATTAACAATCATATCATTAGTGGGGCAGAATGGTGCACAGAGGTTATTGGGGTTCAATTAGTCAGGCGTCAGTATCCGATTACAGAGTATTAGGCGCATACGCTGAACTTCAGCACGCAGGGCTTGAAATAAAACAATGATGTTGGAGTAAAAGGAAGCAGTCAGTTATAAAAGACAGCAAGGACATTTAGTAGCAGGATTAAGAGGTTTACAAACACGGACATTTGACCCTTCTCGCTTTTGCTGTTGCCTGATTGTGATGTTGTCGATTGAAAATGATATTATCGTTGAGTACATTTCTCTGGGTCCAAGCTAAAAAGAAAAGAGTTGACATTACATAGCTGATGGCAGTTAACAAGTATCTAAAACAGGTCATAAAAGTTGGATTTAATCTGGAAAATGACGGACAAAAACCACCAAAGGATGAGCTGGTCATGAATTCCTTGAGTTAAAGAATTGAAAGAGTAACGTCAGAGTCTGCACTTGTTGTAAAAGTCTCACCGAATGTCTTATCTCCCCCTTCACTTCTTTCCTTTATACACTGTGCTCTTTTCTTTTCTTTCCAACCCTGTCTCTCCTACATGCACACTTTGCAATCGTTCTTTTTCTTTTATTTCTTTCCCACCCTGAATGTTTTTTCCCCCTCACTTTGTCCTTGCATCTCCCCACATCTTTTCCCTCCTCACCTCTCCCTCCATTCACACTCTGCACATCATAGTACGACTACTATGAGAGCTAACAGCATTACAACTTTGGTTTAGAGGGGGATTAAAGCCGCCAGGTATGTGTCTAATCTTTGCTCTAGACTTGATGGTGTAACAGCAGCCCAAGTGTTCCAGATCAAAGTATCAGGGTCAGTGAGTGATGCACAGCCTGGTCAGTAAATCTCTGTGTATCTGTACCGTAATGTGCTGCAGCAGTTGGACAATAGTCTGACGTCCATTCCTTCAGGAGCCGTCGCGCTGACTTGCCTGTGCTTTTCATAACCAGCACGTTTTAGCGTCTTTTTCCTCTTTATTCCCACGCTCTCTTTTTGTCTCTCTTTCCTGTTTCAGAGTGACAGTTTCTTTTTTCCGTCAGTAACATCCCCGAGCAACCGTCGCCATGGCAGCTGAGAAAGCTGAAATGGATGCACTGAAAAAGGAGTGCGATGGCCTCCGTGCACAGATTGAGGTGAGCAGCTTCCCGGGAAACGCACAGTACTTCCTGTTGAAAGAAGCGTTGTGACGCCCGATTACACAAAACATAGCCCGTGTAAACATGTGTCGCCAGGCTTTCTGCTTCGTAACCGTGCAGTTTCAGATGATCTGATGAGAATTTTAAAACGTAAAGAAACTGTTCATCTTTAAGGATGCATAGAAAAAACATCAAAATTGGCACAATAGTTAAAATAAACGTCATATTGTTAGCTGATACCATTTATGCTGGTGACACTTATAATAACCATCATTACTAAATGCTACATTTCATAATTAATTACTTATTAGTAATGCTATAATTGGTGTTATTTTGAAAGTTTACTGTTGCACACATTAAAACATTTCATATGCTATATTAAATATTTGTCGGTGATTACCAAATGATGTGTAAACCCAAAAATACCAAAATACCAAATCCTTTGTGAAACATTGATTAACATCACATAGACGGGGCAGATATTTGTTACACTTTGTTACTGGTTAATAATTGTTTTCATAAACCGTCTATTAAACATTATTGGGATGGCTATTATAAAGTTGCAGCTGATGATTATAATAGCACATTAAATGTTTAATAAACACTTTGTTAAGCATGATTTAGATAGATAGTTAATACTTTGTCAATAGTTAATAATTGGTTTCTGGTCCATCTATCTATGTAATATTTATATTATCTTATTATGAAATCAGAAATACTTAATAAAGTTGGCCTATATCACATGTATAATGTGTGCAGCAATAAACTGTTAATAAATAGTAGTAATCCGAATTAAATTGTTATCATCTCTTATCAACTGTGACACAATAAATTACTTCATATTACACAAAGTAATGAGAAAATAAAATCAATTATAGCTTTACTTGTAATTAGTAATCATTATTGATCTTCATTGAATTGTTTTGAGTAAAACTGTTGTCCTGTAATTCCCTGTGTGGCCACCAGGCGGCCCGTAAGGCTGTGAATGACAGCAGCATGTCGGCAGCAGCAGGAGGGGCGTCCGATGTGGGCCGAGTCCAGCTGAAGCTCAGGAAGACACTCAAAGGTCACCTGGCTAAAATCTATGCCATGCACTGGGCCACTGACTCCAGGTGAGGAAGAGGAGGGGCACATTAAAGGGGCTCTACGCCCATTTTCAAAATTCATACATATTACTCCTATGGTCTGAGACGGTCCAAAAATATAAGTAAACACAAACAAATCTCCCGCAAATCCAAGAAGTAGAGTGCTAAAACTAAAATGTACGACGTCATCAGGTATAAAGTCTGGAGCTGCTCCATAGACAATGAGTTGGGGACGATGTTACAGATGACACTGAGAGCACCCAGGGGATGCTTCTGAGTATATTGGGACATATTCTGAGAACAATACAATCGAAAAAGGCTAATTCTGGTATAGAAAAAAGGAAAAAAACAATCTGTGGGTCCCATTCATTGTCTATGGAGCAGCTCCAGACTTTATACTGGATGACATCACCAGTTTGACACTAACCTGGTGTATAAACTATAAACTCTCCTATACCATGGAAATAACAGATTCTTAATTTAGGTGGTGTTCCCCATTAAAGACTTCTGGACTTTTCCAACTTGTAGGATAAGCACAGCCGTTATTAGTAACTTTATGCCATGACAGTGTGACAGTGACATGCACAATATCAGGACCCTGAAACTGAAGCAGCTAAATGGTATTTTTATTATCGACACGTGTCGTTTTCCTGCGCTGACATGTCAAACAGCCTATTATACGATATAACGCTGAGGCTAAATGATCTACATGGTTCAGTGAAGTATCAGGGGAAGTGTAGTCCCTATGTTGGCTTTTTCTGTGTGCACCTCAGCTCAGAATTAAAGTAAGAAATAACTTACAATAACATTTTCATTAATTCTCTTCTTATGTGGAACATGTGGACGCTTCAGCATCTAGCGACACTTCACCTCAGATTGTTCGTTGTCAGAAGTAAATGTGTCTCCAACAAAGTGTATGGAGCTCAAAATCCAATGTACTGACATTTAAAACAGGTATCCAGTCTAAGATATTAGATTACTGCTATAAAATATTTGATCATATTTGTACTACCAGTTGCTAGAACTGGCAAGACAAGTGCATTTGTATAGCACCATTAGATGAAAGGCATTAAGACAAGACATGGTGATGATGGTGATTGTGGAAAATGTTGTATTTCAGTATTGATGGGATCTACTGGGTTAAATATTTTATTCTTAACGTGTCCAACTTGTGTCTGTCACAGGTCAATGGTCAGTGCATCACAGGATGGAAAGCTTCTCGTCTGGGACACCTTCACAGGGAACAAGGTGAGATCACAAACTATATTAGGTCTGTATCACAACATTCTTATCTGCAGACATGTTGACATCCAGTGGTGGAGAAAGTACTCAGATACTTTACTTCAGTAAAAAAAAAAAATACTGTGGTACAAATACAAAATCCTGCATTGAAAATGCTACTCAAGTATAAGTAAGTCCAACCAGGAAAATGTACTAGTTTCTTTTAAATATTTTAAATGAAAAGCAGCAAATCTTTACATTTGAGAAGCCGGAGCCATGAGAAATAATTTAAATGATTA
The DNA here is from genome assembly GCA_943593645.1 of Bovichtus variegatus. Taxonomy (NCBI): domain Eukaryota; kingdom Metazoa; phylum Chordata; class Actinopteri; order Perciformes; family Bovichtidae; genus Bovichtus; species Bovichtus variegatus. The sequence goes on along the minus strand of CALSCE010010881.1, from coordinate 1,497,909 downwards.
TCAAAATAGTTGCCAATTTATTTTCTGTCACCCGATGAATCGACTTCACTTTCAGATTTAGTTTTGTGTGCGAAAAAAATAAATGTGCAGACTGAAAAGTACAATATTTCCCTTGCAGGATGTTAAAATACAGTACAAGTATATCAGATTTGTACTCAAGTACAGTACTTAAGTAGTAAATGTACTTAGTTACAGTCCACTACTACTGATGACATCTGGGCCTCATGCAAGACAAGACAAACGTACACATTCTGCAGGTTTTTACTCTATATTGTAGGTTCACAGCATTAACTCGTTCTGCAGTAATTACATCGTTTTTTGGAGAAAATGTGACTTTACTTGTTGAAGTTGCTTGATTTCAACTAACTTCAGTTAAACTGCTGTGAGGCAGAACGTGTCCTCTGCTGTTTTCTGGTTAAGTGTGTTTGGGCGTTTATCATTGTTGCACTTCGAACCACAGACTCAATTATTAATTGAAGTCAAATTTCTTTTTGATATAGGCTCCTTGCAAAACCATGTGTTTGTACTGGGAGCCTCACGTGTTTAGAGCGACTATGTTTAATAATCCGTCCAGATACTCTATTGTGTCATGCATTAGACTTTTAGCACGATGCAGCTAAGACACAGTACAACCTGCAAGAAATGTGACTTTCTTTACTAATTTAATGTAGGGAATTTGTTCTTTTGATCACGTTTCTGAAAAAAAAAATCAGTGTTCAAGTTAAAGGAGTTGAACTGAGCCTGTGATTGGTTGAGCTTCTAATCCTCAAATAATTTGAGTAGTCTGGGTTTGAGTGAGTTAAGTGTTCAGTGATGGTTTAGCTTCTCTTTCCACTTTGTCAGGAATTAAATCATGATTGATGTTCACTGTCAAGAATGTCAAGAACATTCAGTAATGTTCAGTTGATTAATATTCAGTATTAATGCCAGGCATAAGAAAAACATCATCAGATGAGGATTCATTTGGAGAATAAAGTCAAAATGAGAATAAACTTGACATTTCAAGTTTTGAGAATAAATCTAACAACTGAAAGTTTGACTTTATTTTCGACATTTCGACTTTATTCTAGACAATTTCACATTATTCTCGAAATGCAAAAATAAAATTATAATGTGCACGTGATATTTCTTTCCCTATACCTGTCCCTAATACTAGATTTTAGTTCAAATTGTGTCCTATAAACACTGATACGCTAACATGTAAAGGAGGCTGTAAATCAAATAAACTCAATTTCCACTTCCCAGTTGGTTGCTGTGCCACTAAAGTCCGCCTGGGTGATGAGCGTCGCCTTCGCCCCCTCTGGTAACATGGTGGCCAGCGGTGGTCTGGACAACATGTGCACAGTGTACAACATCAAGGCTGCCAGCCCCAAGACCGTGAGGGAGCTGGACGCACACACAGGTGAGGATCTGACTCTCGCCGGACACATGTTTGAGGGAAACATCAAAATGAAGTTACATAGAAGCATGCAAAAGAAATGACGTAGGGTCAGACTGAGACGTTGATTTGCCACACAGGTTACCTGTCTTGCTGCCGTTTCCTTAGCGACACTGAGATCCTGACAGCCTCCGGTGACACCACCTGGTGAGTTTATCATCGTCCTTTTCCCTTCAGCTACACTACATGGTTAACTAAATTAACTGCATTGGAAACGTGCAAAAAGTCATGTTTTTTAGAGGAAAAGCAACTTTTATTTTTTTTTTTATCCAAAACTGCTCCACTGGCTGTGGCTGACAAATGAAAACACACTTATTAAAGTCTACCATATGTGTTCTGTAATTTAGAAACCAAAAGGGAGACATTGAAATGTTAGATTGTTTTGGCTCCCTAGTTTTGCATGAACTAGATGGAATAACATTCCACTGTCTGTCTTCGTGGATTACTTTATTTTATATACATCCTCAGCGTTCTTTCACTTTGTATGTGTGCATTGAACACATGTAAAAATACAAAACTACCAGCAACAGAGTTTTAATGGTTTTTAGGGATCATGTTTGCATTTTGACTCTTTTCCTGTCTCTAACATGTCTCAAAACACATGCAACATCCCAACAAGGCGAGTTCTTGTGTCTTAAATTACTTGATTTGTCAAGTTTTATTATGTACTTTAGGATTTCATCAAGACTGCTGTCTGGAGTTTACTGTTTCACGATGATGCACTGTGATTTGCTCCCTTGTTACAGTTTTTTTTAAAAACAAATCAAATATGAGGGAAAACCTTCCCACACCTGGCATTTATGATTTAATAAAAAACAAATAAAAAAAACCTCATCCAAAGAAGAGAGACCCACAAATGTGCCCTTCATTCTTTCCTCTCCTCTCCAGCTGTCTGTGGGACCTGGAGACTGGCAAGCAGAAGATCATCTTCACCAACCACATTGGAGACTGCATGTCGCTGGCTATGTCCGCCGACATGAACACCTTCGTCTCTGGAGCCTGTGACTCTCTGGCCAAGCTGTGGGACCTGAGGGAAGGGACCTGCAAGCAGACCTTCTCCGGACACACCAGCGACATCAACGCCATCAATGTGAGGAGCGCACGAAGCATCATGCACACACACACACACACACACAATAATGTCACTTTTATAGCTGTGGAAGAGCATTACATTACCGCTCTGAGGCGCTCTTAAGCGAGACACGTGTTGAAGTCGCGTGGCTGTGTGAGTGGCATTGCTCTTCGCTAAACCTCCCAGGATAACAAAAGTTTAATGGGGCGCAAGAGTGTCCTTTATTAGGATTCAAACCAGGGGTCTGTGACCCCCAGTGGGTCCTCAGAGTTACTGTTACTTTAATTTCCAAAATGTAAATGTCTTTAAAATGCACATTACAGTAACATGAATCCAACATATTATTAGTGAAGATAAATAGGCCTATGATGATGCACTAGCTGTTACCAGGGTTGGAAATACATTTTTTGGGTGGATTCCAAAATCTACCTGCCAATAGATTACTATTGTGTTTTTTTTTTAAGCTTGTGAGCAAATCTAGCAGACACTTTTTCCAGCGTTTGGCTGGTGCTATTTTAAAACCCTGCTGTAACCCATGAATCACGTGCACTAGCTAACCTCTGCTACTTTATTCTAACAGCTTAGTATTGTATAAAAGGTATGTTCACCATAAAACACCATAAAAAGGTATGTTTATACACGGCACGCCGCCCTACATGTTATTGAAGGCCCAATTTAATATGCAACACAATTGTATAGATATGTAGGAGGGCGTCCCTGCCCCCGCTCTCTTTCAGGTAACCAGTCATTGGCCTGAAAAACGCTGAAGAACCCAGATCTAAATGTTTGCTTAAATATCATCCCATATATATATATATATATATATATATAAACAAAAGTGTTTCTTCTTCTCTCCCCGCCCGCAGTTCTTCCCCAATGGTAATGCCTTCATCACAGGCTCTGACGACTGCTCCTGCAAGATGTACGACATCCGCTCAGACCAGGAGGTGATCGGCTACCAGGACGCCAGCCTGAACGCCGGCGTCACGTCTTTGACTCTCTCCAACTCAGGCCGCCTTATCTTTGCCGGCTACGACGACTTCAACTGCCACATCTGGGACACGCTGAAGGGAGAGAAAGTTGGTGAGTGGGGTTGATTCATTCAGGATTTTCAGGGATGAATAGATAAAAATTTTTTTTAAAAACTACGAATCACAGTCTGTGAAAAGCCTGGAGTCGTGTTACTATGTTCACACATTGAACATAGTGGCGCTTCATGAAAGTTTCAAATGTGCAACCGATAGTTTAACCGATGTAAAAAAATATTTTAAAAAATTCAAATAAAAACACCATTGAGACCATCTACAATTTTTCAAACTTCTAGCAGCAAAAAAACGTGATTTACATGCAAATAAGTTCAAATATTACGTGAGGTGACGTGATCGGGCAAATAAAAGTCCTCTCCCCTTGTCTCCTTTCCTATCTTCCTTTCCCATGCTCCCCCCCCACTCTTCTTTCTTTTCCTCTCCTTTCCCTTTCTCTTTTACTTGCATGCCTTCCTTTCCATGCTGTCTCCTTCTTCCTCCTTTTCTTTCTTTTCCAAACCCTCGCATGTTTCCTTTCCTGTCCTCTTGCCTCCTCCACTTCTCTCTTTCCTTTCCTTTCCTTTCAATCTTTCCTTTCCATTCCTGCTTTGTTCTTAATCTTCTCTCCTTTCATTTTCTCTCCTCCTCTCTCTCTTCTTTTTCTGTCATTTTGTTTTTTTTCCTTCACTTTTATTAACTACTTTTGCATACTGTCTCTCCTCCTCTTCTTTCCTTTCTTTCTCTTCTATACCCCCTCCTCCTCCTCCTCTCTTCTTCTCTCCTAATTTCCTCTTCCATTACTTCTCTCCTCCTCCTCTCCTCTCTCCTCTCCTCCTCTCTCTTCTCTCCTCTCCTCTCTCCTCTCTCCTCTCTCTTCTCTCCTCTCCTCTCTCCTCTCTCCTCTCCTCCTCTCTCTTCTCTCCTCTCCTCTCCTCCTCTCCTCCTCCTCTCCTCCTAATTTCCTCTTTCATTACCTCTCTCCCCTCTCCTCCTCTCCTCCTCTCTCTCCTCTCCTCCTCTCTCCTCTCTCCTCTCTCATCTCCTCCTCTCCTCCTCTCTCCTCTCTCCTCCTCCTCTCTCCTCTCTCCTCTCCTCCTCTCTCCTCTCTCCTCCTCCTCTCTCCCCTCCTCCTCTCCTCCTCCAGGTGTGCTGTCCGGCCATGACAACAGGGTGAGCTGCACCGGCGTCCCCACTGACGGTATGGGTGTCTGCACAGGGTCCTGGGACAGCTTCCTCAAACTGTGGAACTGAGTCGTCCCGGCGGAAAAAAAAAGGAAAACACCGGATGAGGGAGTGGAGGAGAGGAAGAGGAGGAAAAGGAGAGGAACGGGTGAAGGATAGGGAGGAGA
>CALSCE010010881.1:1469098-1486452 GCA_943593645.1 Bovichtus variegatus | reverse complement strand
GGCACCTGACATACCCACCAGCTGGAGTCATCCTGCAGTTGAAGTGATCCTCCACCTCCACCTCCACCGCCTCTCTCCTCACCGGGACTCTGACACCTTCAGCCGGCCATGGCGCTCCGAAACTTCTTCGTGGGAGGAAACTGGAAGATGAACGGGAACAAGGAGAGTCTGGAGCAGCTGATCACCACCCTGAACACCGCCAGCCTGCACGACCAGACCGGTAACTAACCGACAAAGTAATGTGTCTGTGGCTTGCTACACAGTGTGCTGCAGGTTCACTGTCTGCAGGTTGGAGGGAGCACAGAAAACTAAGGTAGAGAATGAGTCAGGCAGAGAGGAGGTGACACTCTGACATTGGGAGTCATGTGATCAGGATGAGTTGCATAAAGGCCTCATGGGTGGACTCTCAAAGTGCTGTCCTTCACTGTCATTTTAAGGTACTTGGAGGATTTCCATGTTCTGCCACATTGTGCTTAACCCTTGTATTTGTTGCTCCTCTGCATTGATATGACAGCTTTGTGCTTTTACACAATGCCAGTTGTATTGGCATTAAAAGAAATACCATGTCTTTGCCAATTGACGGTTCCACCAAATGTCCATATTATTTAATTAGCAGTTTGAGGCCCAACATTAATGAAAATCTCTAATTTTGTAACTTAAATAAGATGAACACAGGACCCTAAACAATCTGTTCCAGTGCTTTTAAAATGAGGTTGCCTTGCTTTTACAGCCGCACTGCAGCTATTAGTGATGGAACTCCCCTGGAAATAAATGTAACCCAATTAAATTTAATTGAATTAACCTTTTCCGTCCAGGACCAAAAGGCACATTTTGGCATCAGCGTGGGACTAGTGGAAAGTGCAAACCGAAATAGAAAAAGACAAACATGAAAATGAAAGTCACGATGAACTCATTTTTCAGAGGTGGTGTGCGGAGCTCCCTCCATCTACCTGGACTTCGCTCGCTCCAGTCTGGATCTCAGGATCGGTGTCGCCGCCCAGAACTGTTACAAGGTGGCCAAGGGAGCGTTTACAGGGGAGATCAGGTATCTCACCCACTGGATGAATGCACTCGTGAATTATTCACTATGCAATCCTGTTTATCAATAATACTGATGCACATTCAGGCTGCAGGCTGATGCACATTCATTGAGGATATCGAAGCAGAATTTCATTTTATTGCTTTGAAGGAAAACCTCACATTCACAAAAATGATGCAGAGACAGTGTGATTTTAAACATGTACAATGATACATCACATGAACCACTGTAACATGTTTCCTCGTCCTCCAGTCCGGCCATGATAAAGGACTGCGGGGCAGACTGGGTGATACTGGGACACTCTGAGCGCCGCCATGTCTTTGGGGAGAGTGACGAGCTGATTGGTCAGAAGGTGAGACACTTCCTCCTCCTCCTCCTCCTCCTCTTGCTGCTGCAGAACATGTGTGTGTGTTTGCACGTAGCTTGCTGGAAGTTGTTCAGCCTCAAAACATTTGTCTAAAAAAATATTTAATGATGTTTGCTTTGAAAAATAAATAAGGAATCCGCATCAGATTACTGGCGAGGCTGCAGGGGAGAAAATCCTGCTGCATATGAAGTGGGAGCCTATGAGATGGTCCTCTATTTAGACTAACTGGGTTTGAAGACATCTGAGATTACAGTTAAAAACTAAAATAATCTACAAACTTGTGGTTCCACGACAAATCTCTTGAAGCGTTCAGGGAATGAAAGCGTGTCTGTTTCCATACGTTGCTCACACGTCTGCAGGTCCAGTTAAAGACTTGAGGCTGTGGTTGATTCTCAGGTGGCTCACGCGCTGGAAAGTGATCTGAGTGTGATCGCCTGCATCGGGGAGAAGCTGGAGGAGCGGGAGGCAGGCACCACCGAAGAAGTCGTCTACGCTCAGACGCAGGTCATTGCAGGTAAACAAAGGAAACGGAATTAAATTGAATAAACAACTTATTTCAAACATACAAAAAAATAATAATGATAATTAAAAAAAATAAGAATAATAAATAAAAAAATTTAATAAAATAACATTTTTTAAAAACAAATATATATATATATATAAAATTAACATATACATACACCAGACTTTATATAAGCAACATAAATGAACAATTCATGTTTGAAAAGGAGAAGGGCTTAGCAACGTTTTTATCTAGTCCAATGGCCATTACAAATAACTAAATTGTTTAGTTTTTTTAATTACAATTTCATTTTATTATTTTAAAAAATGTTATATTTTCATTTTTTTTTTTTTTTTTTGTAAATTTTCATTTTTTTTTTCAATCATGCTACTGTATATAATTTATTTTGTAATATTACGTTGTAGATCTTCTCTTTTCCCTGTTTTCCTCCTGATTTTCCTTTTTGTGAAGAGAATTCGCTGATTTATTTATCCACACACTCACAAACACAGCTGTATTTTTCTCCTTTCTTTAGTTCAAGCTTAGTCAAAATGATCAAGAGATGAGGTGATTTTTTTTCAATACCATGGCATTGCTGAACATCAACAGTAATATTCTGTCCTCGTGTATCTTCTAGTAGGTAGTAACAACCCGCTTTATAATATTTTATTGATGATATTTTCCCTGGTTGCATCTTTGCGTCACGCAGCCTACTTCTGCACTCAAAGTAGGCTACGCGCTGATTTGAAATGCAAATAGGTCAGTGGTCTCTGTTCGAGGGATGTCTTGAGACACGTTCGTCTTGCTCCTCTGTTAGCGCAGGATTTTCTCTCACAGAAAACAAGTTACAGAAACGACGGATCCACGCTCGCTGCTCTGCCTTCAGGAGGTTTCTTCGTCTGAAATACATATTACCTCATCTGTTAGTGTACAACCATTTCATTCGTTTTTTCTTTCCCTCTGAAACTGAAAAACAACTCGGACTAGACTTCACTATATTCAGCAGCTCCGTACAAATGTTTTTCTTCTGGTGTTTTTCTAAAGACCTTCTCAGTAATTTGAGGTGTCAACGTTTGAATGGCTGCATCATCATGTAAAAAATTTAGTTTATAAATGTTGTTTTGTTTTGTGTTCCAGAAAATGTGAAGGACTGGGGCAAAGTGGTGCTGGCGTATGAACCTGTGTGGGCCATCGGCACCGGCAAGACAGCTTCACCTGAGCAGGTAACACTGACTCCTCCCTGGCTGGAATTATTTGACAGCAGGTTTGTTTTATTGTTTTGTTGTTTGCTTGTTATTTTTGACCATTTTAAAAAAAAAAAAAAAAAATGTAATCAAATCAAATCAAGTTTATTTATATAGCCAAATATCACAAATTATACATTTGTCTCAGTGGGCTTTACAGCCTGTACAGGATACGTCACCCTCTGTCCTTAGACCCTCACATCACAAGAGAAACTCCCTAAAAGAAACCTCACAATTAGTGGGGGAAATATGGAAGAAACCTCACAATTAGTGGGGGAAATATGGAAGAAACCTCACAATTAGTGGGGGAAATATGGAAGAAACCTCAGGGAGAGCAACTGAGGAGGGATCCCTCTCCCAGGACGGACAGACGTGCAATAGGTGACGTGTGTGTACAGAACAAACAGCATAGTTAAAAATACAACATGGAATTATTAAAACCTTTATTGTTTTCTATTTATAGTAACAGGCTGTACAGGACAACACAGCGCCAGTGTGTTTACTGGTGCTGTGGGTGTGTTCAGTATTTTCTCCACCACAATATACTCACACCTGCGCGCTGACATTTAGCTGGTGTCTCAAAACAATGTGGCTTATTTTTACTTTAAGCAAAGGATTATTCCCCTTTTTATGGAAAATAATTCTAACAACAAGAATGTTTTCTGACATATTCTAGATAAACTTAACTCAACAACTAACGAACTGGAAGTTGAAGGTTTAAGTATGTTAAAAGATTTTATATTAGTTTTGGCCTGAGTGTTGGTCGTACAGGAATAAAAGTCTAAACACTCTAAATAACTTCACAAATCCACAATTAAAGCCCTTCAAGGGACTGTTGCAAACGAGCATCCGCTGTAAACACTGTCTATGTATATTACATCAGTGCCTTTTTGAATAAACTATAAATAAACGTGAATGACACTTGGACAGCACAGACCTGTTGCTCCCATTTACTGAGGCGGGAAGTCGTTCTAATGAGGAAGACGTGGAAGATGTGTTGTATTTTATAGCTCAGAGCTTTTAACCCACACTGTTTCCAAATTGTTGTTCCGACTTGAGAGGGTGTCCACGTGAATTTTCCTAGACGGGAACTACACGGATGCAGCACAAATGCCCGAACGCGTGCATGCGACAACGTTGTTCAGATCCACTCCAAACTTGCTTTGGTTCTTCCTTGGCCCATGATACACACTTCCACCAAGTCTCATAAAAATCGGGCGAGAAGTTTTTACGTGATCCTGCTGACAAACAGAGAAACCAACACACAAACTGAAAACATGTCAATAAATAAATAAATGTGCACTGTGTGTGTGTGTGTGTTTGTGTGTGTGTGTCCAGGCTCAGGAGGTCCATGAGAAGTTGAGGGCGTGGCTCCGAGCCAACGTCTCAGACGATGTGGCCGACTCTGTGCGCATCATCTACGGAGGTCAGTGATGCTTTGTGGCAGTTTCGCCTTCTTAAAGCCTGCGCGTGCAGGATGTGAACATGTGGCGACTCGTGGTCGTAGCCTGTGTGTACTCGTGTTTCTTTGCCACTCATACCTGTACTATATCCCTACTCTGGGAAGGTATTAACAAATGAAACGACTGGCTTTTGTTCTGCGTTTGTACTCACTTGGTTTGAGAGGTGGAGGAACACAATTAAGTAAATGTAACTTTCTGATACTTCCTGCTTTTATCAACTCGCAAATAACACGTTAACATGTTACTGACAATCACGCTTTCGTAACACCAATTAAAATCACTTCTAGTTTAACTGATACAGGGCTTACGTGACGATAAATAATATTGCATCTTTGCATAAAAAAAAACGGATCAATGCCTTATCTCGACTGATTTTATTCTAGTGTCTTTTTAGAAGAATATTATAGTTATGCTGTCAACTGTAAATCAAATATAGATTAAATATTTTCTTTGCAAGTCACAGTATTTTAGTTATTCTATCTGTGAGTAATTAGTGTATAACTTCAGGCTGTGTATGGCCCTCATGAGCTCCACCCATCACAAGGTGAGGGCAGTTTGTGGGCAAAATAAATCCAAAATGCTGTCGCTGCTGCTCATAGTTTTTCCAACTAAGAGTTCACAGTTATAGAGATTTTAGTGAGCACACCTCAAACTGAAACAGTAAAGAATTACAGAATATAAATGGGACTTTTACTTTTTTTTTTTTTTATGTTTTGTACAGAAAGTTGGACCTGATGGTCTCGACCTCAGATTTAACTTCCCACAAAATGACCTTTTGTGTTTCTCTCTCTCCGTCCACCAGGCTCAGTAACAGCAGCTAACTGCAGAGAGCTGGCGTCTCAGGGCGACGTGGACGGCTTCCTGGTGGGCGGAGCGTCTCTGAAACCAGAGTTTGTGGACATCATCAACGCGCGTGCGTAAGGGACGCAGAGAACAGCTTCGTCTGGACCCGTGGACCTCAACCTGACTGATCCACAGACGTGTGTCCAACTAGAGAAAGTTTTATTTTGTTGAATGAGGTAAATATAAGGTGGTAGAATTAATAAGTAAATATCAGTTGTGTTTTTGTTGTGTTTTGCAGTCATTTGTGGGAACATAGCTCTTTAATTTACTACTCTGCAGTATAGAGTTGTCCCGATAACTACTAAATACTGTTTGAATGTTGTATTAACGATGCACTCTCTCACCCAAATGCACTTACTGTTACTTAAGGGCCCTTCACAATAAAAGCTCTGTACAGAATGTACTATACATATACTGTATATATACAAATCTATCTTTCTGCTTTGAGGACTCGGGGACTTTTATTGTGAAGTTGTCACCAATAGGCACCAAAGATTTATGTAGTTAACACTGCACACTGCTGCTGTATGTGACACTCTGGGTGTCCCGTGTTCATCGTATTAATAAGGAGCATGTGACCTATGTAACACATGAATGAATAAATATTTAACTGTTGTTGCTTTGGCTATTGCTTGAGTATGCGTGTGGCTTCTGTCCGGGTAAAGAAAGGTGGGTTTTGTTTTCCTTTAGATAATTACAATATTATTTAGAGGCCAGAAAGGCTCAAGCTATCAAGTATGTCACAATAAATTAGACGTGTGCGTGTAGGTCTCATCCTCAGTGGACAATACAGCCGTTTTGGCAAAATCCAAACGCATCATAAGCAGATAACCTGCAGCGTGTTTAGTGATGCCTCGCAAAGATCGCTTGAAAACACCTGACGGGTGTGTTCAGGAACTCCAAAACTTTAAGTTTTGCAGCATTACAAAGATTGCACTGGAGTTTAAAATGTCAAACTTTACTCCAAATCTTTTTTTATCATAGTTTTAAGATGTGTTAAGTCCTTCGTGCATGTATTTCTCATCTTGTCCTCCTGCCTTCAGATGTGTTCTGCTGGCCTTTTTTAGACAGAAGTTTCAAAAATATTATACTGATCTTTGCCCCTCAATATCCCACAATCCCCGGTCCACCAGTAATGTTTTCATATGACATGTTGGGATTATCAGCAGTGTCTCTCAGCAGATGCAATTCAAAAATATTAAAACAGTTTTCATGCAAAAAAAAACTAAACTAAAACTGTTATGAGTTTTATTTTTATTTTTAAAGCAGCTGCAAATCCAGTAAATTTGAGACGAGTGACAAAAAAGTGAGTTGAACGAGAAACACGGACACAAAAAAGACAAAAACCTTTAAACTGTGATTGAAATTGTAAATTACCATCTTTTTATTTCACATATTTTCACATTATTTTCAATGGCAAGCGTTCTTTTTTTTTTTCTTTTTTTTTTTTTTATTTTTTTTTTTTAAATTTTTAAATTTTCTTTCTTCTTTCTCAACACATCTATTCTATGGACATTCAGGAGGAACAGAAGGAACAAAGGGATTCAGGGTTTAGATCTTTATCTTTTTCTTTAGGACAAAGGCGGAATTTCAAGCAGAAAGGACAAACGATCAGAATCACATCAGGGTGGGAAGAAAAAGAGGGTTTTAGAAACTGAGAAAACCGACACGACAAGAAGAAAAACGGAGACAAAAAGAGGAGGAGAAGGACAGAAGTGGGTGGAGTGCAGGTACTTCAGTGTCCAGCTGAGTGTGTAAGTGTTCACGTGTTTGTGTAGTTTTCTTCTTTTTTCACTCAGGTCCTGAAACCACTGTTTAGTGTTTCTTTCTGCGGGTGCATCGTCCTCTTTTGGTGCTGAAAGTTGTATTTTTTTTTTTTCTTTTTCATCTCTTTCAGTAGCGTGCGTCAGTCTATAATTCTATTATATTTCTACTTATTTATCCCTCTGTTTTTACAACAATAATCTTCATTTTTGCAGGTCCATCCTCTGGCTGTACATGAACTATTCCTTTAAAACTACAGTAACAGTGCATGTCTGGCTTATAAATTAGATATTTTTATGGTATTCCCCTGCATGTGCGTGAGCGCTTGTTGCATCTGCATACTCTATGAGTGTGTGTATGTGCATACAGCATCACCTCCCTACCTATAAGTCCAGTGCATAATTTATCTTTATTTTAATTATTTTTGCTTGGCTCTTTTGCTCGTGTGTTATTTCACTGTACATGGCTCGTTCCATGTTTGTCGTGTGTGTGTGTGTGTGTGTGTGCGTCTGTCTGTGTGTGTGTGTGTGTGTGTGTGTGTGTGTCATTCGTCTGTCAGCTTCACAGGGCGCTGGGGTTCCTGAAGTTATGGCCTGCAAAGCGAGCCTGGTCGCCCAACTCTTCCTCAATCCTGCAGGGTGGAAAAGAGAAAAGGAGAGAGAAATGATTTAAAGCCAAAAAAAAAAAAACGTTTTTATGTAAAATGGTAAAGAGAATAGTTCCACATCCTCAGCTCTGTGGCGTCAGCTGTCACAAAAAGTGACAAATCAAAAAAATGTTGCATTGTTGTTTGTGTTTGTTCTCTTATGTCATAATTATGGAAAACATTTAAAATGACGATTATTTAGCCATTTGTTTTTTAATAACTTAACAAATAGTTTTTGCTGATGATAAACATCTATTTATAGGATATAATTAACAGATAATTGTTAATTATATCCCATAAATGATATTTATTATCATCATTTTCTTTACCTTATTTTTCTTCCTCTCTTTCCTCCTCTGCTTTGTTGATTATTGTTTTATTTTATCATATTTTCATCTTTATTTTGTTTGGTTCGCTCTGTAACCAAATCATTTCTTAAAATGCAAATAATAAAATGACAAAAAAATGTGTTTTTGCTATTCCATTCAGTAGAATAACATGGTTTACAATAAAACTATTAACGGATTTATTTCATGTTTTCTCTAACTCTTTTCTCTAGTTTTTTTTTTTTATAATTCCATCCCTGTTAAGGATTAAAGGAGCAGACCACCAACTTTTAAACAAAAAGCTCAGTTTACATGTCATGGTTAGTACTTTTCAGCCTGTAAAAACAGCTGTATGATGTCATCTGTGGCTCCAGCAGGATCCAGTTGTTTGTTTTTCGCTCACGAGGAACTAAAAGTCAGGACATGTCGGCCGCTCCTCATTTTGACTTTCAATACTAAATCACTCGATTACTCCTTTAAAAAAACACGTCTCCATAGCTGCAAATGTGTGACAACTTGCCCCAGTATAAATGACATATGTGTGTATGTATGTATGTATGTGTGTATGTGTGTGTGTGTGTGTGTGTGTGTGTGTGTGTGTGTGTGTGTGTGTGTGTGTGTGTGTGTGTGTGTGTGTGTGTGTGCTTCGCTGCACTGATTAGCATTTATTGCTGGTTAATGGCTCTGTAAATCTCTCCACCCTCCACCTCTCCTGCGTCTCCTCAGCAGTCCGATGGGATTACAACACTGAGCCGATCCCACCTCCTCCTCCCTCTTCCTCCTCCCTCTTCCTCCTCCCTCTTCCTCCCCCTCTTCCTCCCCCTCCTCCACCTCCCACTACTGCTGACTGGATCGGACACATGGGGTGACACCGCCGCTGCTGTCGCCTGTCACGTCAATGAGCTCTGTGATGCTAAGCGCTAAGACAAAGCAGAGCCGTGTTAGTAGCAAGGCTGCTGCCAGAGCTGGAGCCAAAGGAAGATACAGAGAATTAAATATTAAATTAAGCAGCGATTGTGTCTTTCAAAGAAATGCTAAGGATATGCAGGATTGTGTACTTATCATTATGTGTATGAGCAATTTGTTTCTGTTTAAAAGTTGAACAACTTGTAATGAGTCCTGTGATGTAGATCCTGTAAAGACAATTTTTATAAAGTTTTAATAAAGTCTTGTTATGCGGGGGGTGATAAAGATAATACGTATACACAGTAAAGCCTGCTGCCCCAGTGTGTGTGTCTCTGAACACATAGTGTCCAACATCTTTTAGCTCAATGCTGTGGTCAGACCAGATTTTTGAAAGGTGACATTTATTTGGGTGGTGTGGCAGCGTTTTGGCAGCCAGGCCCCTCTTTTAAACCCACTGGACATTGGAGCGCTTTGCAGTTTTGCACAGTTCAATCAGGTTGAACTGTGCGCAGAGTGAAAGAGTTAATTAATGACTGGAGGAGAGGAGAGAAAAGTGCACAAACTATTAAAAAAGTAATTAGATTTTCCCAGAACCTCCAGACCTCACTTCCAAAACACTACAGTATACAGTATAACTGTTGGTCAGGGGAGCGTTTTCTATTAATATTTTAGATAACATTTCTCTTTTTTTTATTAAGCCCCTTAAAAACATTGCTGACCTCAGTGCATCATTACAAACTCATGATGTGAAGCCGAGCATTGTTCAAACCTACAGCATTTCATTTGACGTTTTAATGCAGAGCAGAAAGGTTTTTAAAGATAAAAAATATGTCAGGCTCAATTTTTGAAAATTGTGTAAAACAGGATGTGAGGAAAAATGTTGCAGCCACATGCACTCATACAGTGTCACATGTCAAACGACAATGAATCAAATTCTATTCTTCATTGAACTGGAGAATAGAATTGAATAGCGATAAGTTTGTGAGTTACAGGAGAGACTGCGAGACTTTGTCTGCGGCACACTGACCTCATGAGTTGGTTGTACTTTGCCAGTCTCTCAGATCTGCAGGGGGCGCCAGTTTTAATCTGCAACACAGAGACAGTCAAGATTAAACAGTTGTTTTCAGTTGCTAACGTGCATTAGTCAAAACTATCGTCACACTGTAAAAAACTGAAGTAGTTGAAGTGGGGAATGTTTCCTCTTATGTTGGAAAACCCAAATTATACTTCTTCTTGTTGTATATTGCAGATAGTGGTTACAGTTAGGGTGAGCTTCCAGGTAATGAACGTGTGTGTGTGTGTGTGTGTGTGTGTGTGTGTGTGTGTGTGTGTGTGTACCTGTCCAGTGCAGAGTCCCACCACCAGGTCAGCGATGAAGGTGTCCTCCGTCTCCCCTGAACGATGGCTGACCATCACACCCCAGCCATTCGCCTGGGCCAGTTTACACCTGAGACACACACACACACACACACACACACACACACACACACAGGAGATTCTCTTCATCTTCACAAAACACACATCGGACAAATACGACCTCCTGTCACCCTAAAGTGACATTGACTCGTATACTGGACCTAAGCACAATCTTTAAGGTACTTTACTTTACTTCCATTTTCTTCTACTTTATATTTCTACTGTATTGTACTTTTTACTCCACTACATTCATTTGATTACTTTAGCTACTTTTTTAAAATGAGATTAATTATACAAAATATAAGAAACAAATACATGATGATATCATTATATCAATAAGACTTTATTGATCCCACAAGCTCCCCCCCAGTATATACAGTGATGCATAGAATATACTGTATATATTAATAAATAACGATTTACCACCTTTACCAGCTGCAACATTAAAGAGATGTACATCTGCCTGCATGTGAATGCATCAATAATTATAATCCAAGAACATAATATACATTATTCTGAAATTAGTACTTTTACATTTTGTACTTTACATTCTACTGCATAACTTTTACTTGTAGCTAGATCTGGGCATTGTTTAAACAATGATGATACCAGTTGTTTAACTGGAGAAGTTTTGATACTACTTGGTACTGGAGTATTTTGGTATTGTGGTACATTAAAGGTATCGAGTACGACACCCAGCCCTATTTGTACCAGTATTTATTCACTGTAGTATTGCTACTTCTAAAAGTAAAAGGTCTGAATACTTCTTCCACGGCACACTGAGAGTTTGCAGATTGTGTACGAGCACAGATGCTTCTCATAAATCTTAGAATGAATGAATTATATTGTGATTTATTAATGAGTACAGCTCATCTGACACGTTAACCTCCTAACGACGTGGAGTTTAGGACGCCGGGTGCCTGAGGTGAAACTTTTAGGTTTTAAAAAATGAATAAGCCCTCGGATTTCCCTCTCATCCTGCTGATATACTGAAGGTACATCAAATAAATGACAAAGCTTTTTCATGTGACGGACACAATACATCACCTTTACTGTCATCAGCACCGCTTCCATCATGTCCTCCCCCCCTGATGTAATCCAGCTACACTGTCATGACTGATAACTTCATAACCCCGAGTGACATTCTGTTAAATCTCAGATTGATGACACACACATTCAAGACTGGAGTACACACTCGCTCCACAAAGATATCGACAGTGCAGTAAACACGACAGCTGCATCAAAACATTTGATTGACAGCCAATCTCCATACTTAAAAACCTCCTGTCCTCCTCCGGTAAAGGTCGGTTTGACGCTCCTCGTCACAAGGCACAAGGTCAACGTGGCTGACAGGTAATGGGTGATGTGACTGACGCATGGTGTGTGTGTGCGTGCGTGTGTGTGTGACTGATAGCAGAGCATCTGGCTCTCTACGTATCTCCCTATAGGCGCCTCCGTCGTCTCAGCCAAGATGGATGACCTTCTCTGGCCAGTCCAAGTTCACCGGGCTGCCCGAGGCGGCCATATTAGCTCATTTTTCTTTCTGAGAAGAGTGTGTGTGTGTGTGTGGACCAACGCTGTGTGCACAACGTATTGGACTCACAGCAATGAGTGTGTTTGTAGATCTGTGAAGCCTCCTAATAGAGCAGATTTATCATTGTAATAATGTCTTTGACCTGTTTCTACATTAAGTGGCTTTATATCACTCTACGTAAAAAAACAAGTGAAAATGACTGTGTCTGAAACATGAGTGAGTTTCCATCCACAAGCGCAATTTCAATTTGTGCATTAGAGCAAAAGGTTTTTCTGTTTGGCTGAAGTGGAAAAGTCTGTGTGACGCGTGAGGAGAGTGTAACCCTTCTCACAGTGACACATGAAACTAACAGAAATGTCACATTTCCATCATGTTCTCCGCATCGTTTTCGTCCATTTGAGCGTCGACTGGAGCTCTTTTAACGACCTCCTCTCGTTGTGTCCTCTTCCTCTACAATGGTTAAATGGCACCGACCGGCTCCTCCACCTGTTTAACGCTGTGAAACAAAACCTAATATGTGCGTGTGGGTAGCGGATGGAAACGCAGGAGACCTACTTTTGTGTTCATGTACGTTTTTTGTGCGTCCAGAGAAAACTTTTGCATTATCCTGAGACTTATTTTAGTTTGGTACAACTTTCTACTGAGGAAATAGTCTCTAGGAAACTGCTGAAAGTGTTCAGGACATCATTAGTTTTCAATTCTGCAATTCTCTTCTCCTCCATTGTATCAGAGCGTAGGCATAAATCTGAGACAGGAAACCTGGACAAATACCAGGAAAGGTAAAGGAATCCCCCGGAATCTGGGTATATTTTACAGTACGTAATCTTCAATAAAACGTTTTTTCATAAACCACAACAATATATTAAAATTCCAATCAAGGATTTTTGTGAATCAATGCCCATTCTCACATCGTAATCTTTGAAACATTGAAATAAAGCAGACGTACGCCTGTATGGCCTCAGTGACGGAGCCGATCTGGTTGACTTTGAGCAGCAGGCAGTTGCAGGCTCGTTCTTCAGCGGCTTTCTCTATCCTCTTAGGGTTGGTCACCGTCAGGTCGTCCCCCACCACCTGGATCCCCACCTGGGCCGTCAGACGGGACCAGGCTTCCCAGTCGTCCTGGTCGAACGGGTCCTCGATGGACACCACTGGGAAGGACGGAGGAGAGTTTAAAAGTGAGAAAAAGATTGTTTGTCTCTGGCTGAAGATCAACAAACAACAACAAACGTAGCCCACCTGGGTAGTTGTTGACGAAGCCCTGGTAGATGTCAGCCAGCTCCTCCCCTGAGATGTGTCTCTCTGGATCTGGTGGGGATTTGAAGTCCAGGTCGTATTTCCCGTCGCGGTAAAACTCTGAGGCGGCCACGTCCATCCCGACCACCACCTTGTCCGTGAAGCCGGCCTTCTCTATGGCCGTCTGCAGCAGATCCAGAGCTGAAGAGCGAAAGGAAGAAGGGGAGAGGAGGGAGGAGAGATGGGGATATACGGAAATAATGATGAACCTTTTTCAGACTACAAGCAGGGTTTCCTTAACCCTCTCACTGCAGACACTACTGAGGGCTGACAAACTGATGCAACCTCCTCTACATGTTTAACTGTGGGGAAAAGAATGCATTTAGTTTGTATTTTCACTTAAAGATGACAAAAACTTGCTACAATTGAACATCAATCAAAGCTACGGCAGCAAAAAAAAACTATA
This sequence comes from Bovichtus variegatus, assembly GCA_943593645.1. NCBI lineage: Eukaryota > Metazoa > Chordata > Actinopteri > Perciformes > Bovichtidae > Bovichtus > Bovichtus variegatus. The sequence continues at coordinate 1,472,703 of CALSCE010010881.1, read as the reverse complement.
TTTCAGTCTTAAAATCTTTGCAGTGATTCCTCAATAAAAACTATTTTGTTTCAGTTCAGCTGTGGAGGAAGTGGAGGATGTGAAGAAGACGAGGAGGAGGTTGAGGTTAAATGGGTTCGAGCAAAATGTAAATTGAGCTTCATCACACCACACACTGTGTAAAGACAGAGCACGAGCGGTGGCAGAGGATCCTCACCCTCACTGTTCTCCAGGATGTTGGGAGCAAATCCTCCCTCGTCTCCCACGTTGGTGGCATCCTGGCCGTATTTCTCCTGGATCACCCCCTTCAGCGTGTGGTACAGCTCCGCTCCTATCCTCAACGCCTCCCTGAGAGACAGATGGGGGAGGGGAAGAAGTGCGAGATTAGAGAGCGGAGAGACACGGCAGTAAAGAGGGTCAAGATCATCAGGAGAGAAAGAATAAAAGAGGAAGAAATTATGAGGGAACATAGGAAAGGAGAACATAGATATTGAATGAGAAGAAACAAATGGAAAAATATAAATACTTCATGTTGTGGCTTTTTAAAAATGTTTTAAGGAGGTGAATTCTTACTTGAAAGACTCAGCCCCAACAGGAAGAACCATGAACTCCTGCATGGCCAGTTTGTTACCTGCATGGGAACCTCCGTTTATCACATTAAAGGCCTGGGGAGGGCAGGAGACGGGAGAAAAACGAGGAGAAGAGCGGAGGGGAAATGAGGTCAGAAGAAGAAAGGGGAGAGGAGAAAAGAAGGAGACAAGCAGAGGAAATAAGAGGAGAGAAAATGAGAGTTTAATCATATTTTAACCAGCTTAAGAAGCCTATAAAACATTTATAAACACATTATTCCAGATTTGATTACAGTGCAAACAGTGTAATGCATATGAATAAACAACATCTTATTAAAACAAGTGTCTTACAGGAACCGGCAGCACCAGCTCTGTGTTTCCAGCCAGGTCGGCTATGTGGCGGTACAGGGGGACGTCTTTCTCCGCTGCACCAGCCTTACAGATGGCGAGGGACACTCCCAGGATGGCGTTGGCTCCAAACTGAGCTGTTTGACGGGACAGAAAACACAAGATGAGTTGTGTATTGTAATATATTCTTATATAAGATATTCTTTCTCAATTACAGTTTCATTTACTTTCCTATAACGTAGGTCAGAGGGCTCAGAATTATTTCAGGTTGAGTTTTAGCATTTGTTGGGGAGTTATTTTATTTTATGTCTTTGCTTGTAAAAAAGTTTTGATTCCAAAGTTCAGCATTTATTCTCATTAATATAAAATATATTTTTTTATAAAATAAAAAAAAATGTTACCAGACAATACAGTTGTCAGCTCAATTATTATTATTTTTTTTTAATTAATTATTTTTTATTAATTTCTTAATTTGACATTTGACACATTTTTTAATCCTCCTTTATTTTGTAATAAAGGACAAACATTTCCCAATATAGGTGATGCATTTAAATTCTTTAGCCTTCCATGGATTTTAGTCATCTAAATGAAAAGTAAGATTAGTTTTTTTTAAGTATTTTCCAAAGTGCTTACCCACCAAATTGTAGCTGAATTTGGCTTTTTATTGTGCGATTTTCTCATTCTCACTTCAAATGATTAGTTAAAATCAGTGCGTGTGACTGTAAAAAGTAAAAAGTCTTCTTCTTAGAAGAATGAATTCCTTTTGTCCGTGTAAACCTGCATATAATTGTGTATATTTCTCCATGGACAGAAAGTTAATTAAAATATTTCACAACACATTCAGCTCTAGTTTAGTCTGACACGTTTCCTGTGTGGGCTGAAATGCATTCCTCCAAACACCAATTTCACTGCTGTTTACCTTGCCTGAAATGATTAGTTGGCATGATTGTAGATTAAAGTGAACGAACGGAGAATTAATTCATTAAGGGTGTGAGTTTGCGTGCCAAAGCCCGTTTGGAACAGCAATCTATTTGCTCTGCCTTGTTCCCGTCTGTATTTATGCCTCTTGTTGCCACTTTGTGACAAACGTGCATTTTTTCCAAAATGTGAGCTGCCGGAGCGAGCAGCTGCTCTGACGATGCCGCATCAAGTCACTGACTCACATTTGTTTTCTGTGCCGTCCATCTCGATCATCAAGTTGTCCAACTGCTCCTGCTCGACCACGCTGATGCCCTGCAGACACACACAAACACAGAAACACAGAAGTTTATTATTCCATCAATTGTTACATTCCACCAATCATATTTTGGAATATTTTTTGAGTTTGGTCATTGTACGCGGTCTCTTTTTATTGCATCATTTAATTCTGGTCCTAGTCAATAGTGTTCATTGCAACGACACTCGATCTTCTGTTTCTTCCGCAGAAGGTCGAGATATTCTGTCCTCTAGACCGAAATAAAAAGGGAAAACGCCCCTGAAGTAAAAGGCAACGTCACCTTCACTCTGACTCTGTGTCTATTAGGACATATTAAATGTGGAGAACTTTATTTCATTCCTCGTAGCCACCACTGATGGTAGCAATCCAAGTATCACATGCAGTCAACAGTGGTCAGACATCATTCATAGAACCGTGGTCACACATCTTCTCCTTCAGCGCTGGGATTAGGTGGTGTAACTTTTGTGGTTTTTTTTGTTTTCAGACTGGAACTCATTTATGTGATCTTCCTTTGTGATCACTATTATTTTCTACAAATGCATTTAGAATCCAGACCTAAAGCTTCAGGCATATTTGAAAATCAATAGCTTCTGCGAAAATAAAATTAAAAAACAGAAAAAAAACCATTTTATTATGGTTTTAACAGATTTTTTTAAATGTTTTTTATTGCGTCTGACCTATGAAGCAGAAACACACACACACACACACACACACACTCACACACACACACTCACGCACACACACACACACACACACCAGTACAGCCTGACCGATCCGTCTCTCTGATGTGGCGTTCAGGAGCTCCGAGGCGTTCGTCTGTTTTTTCCCGCCTGACTGATCACCAACATTAATTTCCCGGCATTAAACATCTGCTGCAGGACTCTGGAATTACCCATACTGCACTGCTGCGGATAGCTGAATCACACTATTCACTATACACTCACACACACTCGTACACAACCTTACGCACAAACGCACACACCTCTTCCACTGTTCCGCTCACTCACTCACACATTTTCTAGCACAGACACATTATCGTCATCTTTCATTCACAGTATCTGTACAACACACACTCCCTCCTCTCCTCCGCTACTGACAGCTGAAAAGACTTTATCTTATTCTAATAGTTTCCAGTCTGCCCGTCCAGATGTGATAGTCATCTGCACATCGATCGACTGAACCTGGATTTTGCTTCACCTGCTGCACAAGGTTTTTTTGTTCACACTTAACGTCCATGTCAGTTACTGGGGCCAGAAGATCCAAACTGGAGTGAAGCTAAATGGAGCTGAACTCATCAGATGAGAACACACATGTTCGGAGAAAGGTTCATTTTGCATCCCATTTTATCAAATCTGAATCCTTTCAAGTCCCTTATTGAATCTTTTTAGGTTTAGTTCTCTAGAGGAATACAGCTGAAACTATTATATCATTTATCTCCCCTTAATTTGATTATTATTTATATGAACTTTAATTTATTTTCCATTTATTAGTGT
>CALSCE010010881.1:1427050-1443629 GCA_943593645.1 Bovichtus variegatus | reverse complement strand
GTAGGTAGGTAGGTAGGTAGGTAGGTAGGTAGATAGATAGATAGGTACGTAGATAGATAGATAGGTACATAGATAGATAGATACGTACATAGATAGATAGATACGTACATAGATAGATAGATACGTAGATAGATACGTAGATAGATAGATACGTAGATAGATAGATAGGTAGATAGATAGATAGGTAGATAGATAGATAGATAGGTAGGTAGATAGATAGATAGATAGATAGGTAGATAGATAGATAGATACGTAGATAGATAGATACGTACATAGATAGATACGTACATAGATAGATAGATAGATACGTACATAGATAGATAGATAGATACGTACATAGATAGATAGGTACATAGATAGATAGGTACATAGATAGATAGATAGATAGATAGATAGATAGATAGATAGATAGATAGATAGATAGAAATGGCAATTTAATGCAACTATGGGGCCAGTGCTTAAAAAATAATAGCGTCTATCCCTGGACTATTTTTTATATGAGCAATCAAGCTACTGAGATGGAAAAGTTTCTTATCGTTGTTTCTGTCTCTTTCTCAGAGGGGACTGAAGAACGTGTTTGACGAGGCCATCCTGGCAGCTCTGGAGCCTCCAGACAACAAACCCAAGAAGCGCTGTGTCCTGCTATAGACGCCACAAGAGGTGGAGGAGGAGGAGGTGGAGGAGGTGGAGGAGGAGGTGGAGGTAGAGGAGGGAAGAGCTGAGGGGGAGGGGGAGGGTGTGGACGAGGTAGACACGTGTTTAAACAGTGCCTTCAGCCGTAGTGACTTAACGTGGGTGTGGCGTTGGAAGAGACGGGGTCTCGACAGGCTTTATTTTCATCATAGATACGTGTCAATTATAAAATGACTAACACATGTGAACAACACTCCTCACTGATCAGGAAACGGGGTTTTAATAATAGGAGGAGGCAGGTTGAGCAATAGAGATGGTTGCACCTCAAGACGCCTTAAAGATACAAACAGTGGATGGAGTCACGGTTACAGCTCAAACTACCACCCACCTTCTCAAAATCATACCATTTCTCAAGGTTTCTACTCGAGTCACAAGTCGTAAAGTTTAGGAATTGTATCAAATGTCTTTGGTCAGTATACACAGTTGTAGATCACGGTGCCGATTTACATTTATTGAAAAGTTTGGTGAAGCTGATCTACTGTTTCCTGAGGGACTTTGGACATTTGCTTAGACAAACTTTTGAAATTGAGCTGACGGTTAAAAAAAATTGTTCTTAAAAATGTTAAATATATTGGGTCCGGAATCAGTGTCATTTTAATATTTTTCTTTGATCCAAAGCAGGTTGCATTTGGAAAATAAAGTCAAGTAAAAAAAAAAAAAAAAAACAGTGCAGTATTAATGATGTTTGTTTCCAGCCACCAGTCTGATTTTTAAAAGCAACGAGAAGAGGAGCAGGTGAACCAAAAATAAACGCATTCCTCGAGCAAAAGTAATGTTTTTAATTTAAAGAGACATAAAAAAACATGACCCAGTTGGTGAGCAACACGCCCTGCAGCTTCAGTGGACCATCAGGGGCTCAACAGTCATGTTCGCTGGTGGATTTTGAGAGTGTTGTTGCTAAAAACAAAACACATGTGGTGAGTGTACCCTGACTTCATCCATAAAGAGATTCAGATTGCTTAGAGCGGAGCCGGCGAATTAGTTTCAGTAGAGCTTCACTGGCTTCTGCTTTGCAGTCCAAAAGACGACGCGCACGCACGCACACGCAGTAGTTAATGATGCCAACATGCACACTTGCAATAATCTAAGAGCAACGATCGAAGTAGCAAACTCGACATCCTGTTCAAACGATGATTTAGAGAAATGTCATTTGTTCGTAAATGAAACCTTTGAATTAGAACAGAGAAAGGTTGAGTTTCGTTAAACACGTCTCAAGTCACAGGGTTGTCACTTGACAGAAATATGTTAATGATCAGCAAACACTGGTCAGAAACACACTTTTGCACATAATAATAGGTTTCATTGTGACCTTGTATAAAAGTCCTTTCTCTGCCGTCATGCTGCCTTTTCTCTCTCCTGCCGTCTCACTGTGGACATCCTGAACACTCCACCGTCACTGGAGAAAACTCTTTAAAACTGCATAGCACCTAATATAAAGTATTAAAGGTGTTTACATATAGCATTTTAACATCAATAAATCAATACTACATTCTTTTTGATGCAATATCATGTTTACTGCAAAGACTCGGGCCTCAGCGTTTTGGATTTTGTGAGACAGATTTTGGATCACTTTATGGCACGAAACGGGAAATTTAAAAAAAAAAGCGGAGCTGAGGTTGTCAGATGTTCTGATGAAGAGGATGAGTGAAGGCCCAGATTTAAGCTCATGAGAAAACGTGGACTAACTTCCACTGATGAGAGATGGAGGCCACCAGCCGTCTCACTACCATCCTATTAAGACATCATCTTGATAAAAGTAGTAAAAGTGTTTCACAAAAAAGAAAAAACCTAGAAAAGGCCTTAATTTTACGGCAGCATCAATGCCAGACTTCACCTTTTTTATTCCATTGTTTGTGTTTGTATTCCTGTAGAAATGCCTTAAAAATATTCCTCTCCTACTCAAAAACATTGCTGCCTTTTATTGCTTAAAACCGGTAAAATCCTAAAAAGTCGAACGTTCTCGTCCACGCGCTGAACAGTGTTGGGGCAACGGCTTTACTCCTTTTTTTTTTTCTTTCCTTAAATCTGCTAATGCACGTTTTTTTTTTTTACCTTCTGGCTGAGCCAAAAATGAGAAAATGTAATATTTTTGAAATCTACAAATGGCAACCAGCCCTTCATCTTACCCTGGCTTCCTAATACTTGTGACCAAGTCGTAAGAAAGTCATATCATTTGTACCTGTGTGGACTAAACATGTTGATATCTTGTTGAATTGGATCTAAACGTTCATGCCTAATGCTGTTCATAGTAGATGTGACTAAAAACCTTTCCCACATTAACCTCCTCACATAATGTCCGCTCCCGCTTTCGCTCCCCTTCTGCTCCGACCGGAACCTCAAGTGCTCGTCTGGCGTGTTGGCACCTCCTGGAGGCCTCACAGGGGATTACGGCTCAGTTTAAAGGTTCATCTGTTTTGTCACTTTGCCCAGCAGCGGAATAATCCGGGTTTTCGGGCATCAAACAATCTCCACTGAAGCCAGAAATCAGATCAGTTGGACTTGAACCTATAATATCATCAGTTATACCGTCGGGCGTCTTTTAAGCAGCTGCACACAAAATAAGAGCCCAAATTAGAGTCGTTTTATTTTGCTAAATTATATGTAAGAAACCAACGGTTCACTGGAATACTGGTGGAATGATTGATGATATATCATATTTGTGTGGAGTCAAGTTTCTGGTTGAGTCTTTAATGCGCTCTAAACCTGATTCTGCTGGGCCAGAAGGATAACCATTAAAATCCTTAAACTGAGAATATTCCTCATTAAAATGAACTAAAATTCCACTTTACACTTATTTTTTTTTCACCCACTGTTTTGGAGATGACAGTTTATTCTGATAATGTATGGATGATTACAAGTATTATATATTTCTTTGCTCCTTATTGTTTCTTGCCGAACATTATTTTAGCCGTTTTCGTGGACACTTGAGTTTTTTATTTTTTTTTTTATTTCTTTTTTTTTTTTTAGATATTTTTACTTGACGGTTGAGTGCCAACGGTTTGAGAGCGTATCACAAACTAAACAATCCTCACAATAAGCTTCTAATGGCAGAGAAGAAAACAGCTGAAGCTATAATTACAGATGTGGAGAACTGCTCCGTATGGAAAGATGAATGTTGGAGCTGGTGGGTGTTTTGGAAATAATAAAAACAGTACTTGAATGTTGTTTCACCTTGATTTTATTTTCTGATCCACTCTTTCCTGCTTTTTTCTCTTTTCTGTCGTTCTTTATTTTTAAATGGAAAAACTTCTTTGTCTTCAACAAAAAATGCATTAAAAAAAATATAATAGTGAAAAAACATTTAATTATCTTGTGATTAATGGAAAAAAAGTTTTGTAATCTTTTAATAATAAATATTTGGACATTTAACATGTTCAAGAAATCCTTTCCACAGCAAAGGAATGGCAAGTTAAGTTGAGACTTTCTAATGGAAATGAATGAATGAATGTCACGTCATTGTTTTATTTACTCTACATTTATCATGACGCTTGGTGAAACACACACACAGCCTTAAACACTGCATGTATACAACATACAATGTAAAACAGCTCACAGAAAATACAGTGTATGCCAATTGACAGTAAAACATAGTTATCAAATGTTTACTCCTCATAAATTTATGAGAACAAGTGTTGATTAAAGCCGTTTATCGAATTTCTTTTGACTTTAAAATACTTCTTTTCCGACATTTGACTGACTGCACTGCTAATCTCCTAGTATTTCATCTCTATTTGTCTATTTATATATTATAAATGTATATTTACATGTTCTAAGTCCACACAACGATTGATATTAGATATAGTTAAGACTCAACTACAATCATTTAAATTAAAAAAAAACTAAATCTTTGAAAGCTTTTGCAGAGCATCACTGAACGTGTTTTATACCGTCTGATTGGCTGTTCCTGGATACATGTGATCAATGATGCTCTTAAAGGTGACGTCTGCACTTTGCTTTTAGTAGTAATAAAGTAATAAAGGCCTGTTGTTATTTACCTTCAGTGTTGCACTTTCTTTCTCCTTAATTGGCTCTTAAGACAATGAACATAACAAACTTTAATTTTAATTTTATGAAAGCAAGCCATGGAGATCCAGACATCTTTAATTTAAAGACGGGGCAATGAGATATTATTCACCAATTTTAAAGATCTTTTTTTAACTAATGGCTTTTACTACCTACTTTATAAATAGTTAAGATAAGTTAAGAGCCATAAATAAAATGCTTAATTATCACCTGACTATAATGAATCCTTTTAAAGTGTAGAATTACTCCAGCAGCACATTTCAGACTCGTCTGTTTCTCTGCTCTTTCTTTTTAAACAGTTACCTTGTACATATACTTAATTTTTAAATCGTATTTTTCAATATATTCATTGTAACTTTTTCCTCTTTCTTCAATTATGTTTCTTGTCTTTGCCCTATTACACCAAATCACATTTCTTGTATGTGAAAACCTTCCAGCAATAAACCGGATGTGGATGACATGAGCAGCGGGCCGGTGCAGTACCATACAGTGGACACTAGGGGGAGATGTGCCACCGGTTTTGAGCGGGGCCTCACTGCATACAGTATGTAAATGACCCGGGTTCATTTTGATTGGCAGACTAAAATGGATCCTTCAGACCGACGTGGCATGGAGGCTCGGAGCCACTCCATCCTTTGTCTGACGGTCGGTCGCGACTGAATGAGACACAAAAAAAAAAAGCTGAAAAGAAAACCGTTAACTATTCATTGACACGGGGGTTCTTTCTCTTTCTTTCTTTCTCTATCTCATCAACCTTTTCCCCATCATCCCCCTCTCTTCTTCTCAATGTTTGAGGTCCTCACCAAACATTTGAGTCACCTTCCATTTCACAACAGTTCCTCACCACAGTGCTGCTCATTATTGCAACACCGGCTTCTTATCTGAACTTCACCACCTAACACTGCGAGCGCTGCGTGTTCATTAGGGAACACGCCTGTGGCACTGTGGGTATCTGAAAAGTAAATAATCTGCCAGGTCACCCACTGATGTTGGGACTGAAACAGAAGACATTTTGAAACACTGAGAGGTCATTTAACAGGGCCAGTTCAACTCGCACTGAACCTGACAAAAGCATTTAACCATATTATCTGTCAATCTCCCTGCGCTGTGGTCTAAATGTAGTTCACACTGCCAGGTACGTGACTGATGGAAGATATTACGCCCCTTTGATTTGAGAATATCACAGTTCATTTTCTTACCTACTAGCAATTCAAAGATTTAAGATATTTAGTCTAAAAAAATTGGCTCTTTAGTCTCATTAAGTCAAACACAAATTCAACAGTAGCTACGGCCCTCGTGTGGCTGCAAATACCTCGAAGACGAAGATCGTGAACTCGATGACACTTAACTGTGTGTGTGTTAACTGTCTGGGATGTAAAACAGAACAGTGTTTGGAGTCCAGGCAAAAAAAAAAAAAAAAAAAAAAACATTTGCAGAACTTTTTCCCCCTCAAACAATTAAATGTGCACTTTAGGGAATAACTAGTTTTGAATCTGTATATGAACTGATTTTCACATCAAATGTTGTCACGTCAGCATATCCACGATTTAAAGGCCAACTCATGAACTTTTAAAATTGTGATTTTATCTTTGACCATCGCACTTGTTGATTTCTCTCCTGCGTCCCAGCTGTTTCATGACTGTTTTGTGTTGAAAAAAACTCATTTCAATCGTTCCCAAACCTCTGCTTTACCTTTCTGATATAACACTTGTGTGTTTTAACTTAACCAACTTTACTCCAATGCTTTAGGCTATAAGTACAATATTGAATGTAACTTGTATTGGATTATTTTTATCTTGTAGTATCGGTACTTTTACTTGAGTAATGGATTTAAATACTCCTTCCACCGCAGCATGTGACACGTCAGGGACCAACAAAATGCAGTTCATGTGTAAAACCTCTGAGTTCAGTTAAATCATGACTAAAGTGAAACTAAAGAACTTTTTTTGAAACAAATCAATGATTTCCACATCAGCTTTGTTTAGCTGACATAGTGGATTTTAACTTTGTCCCTCAACTGATTAAGATTCCGTGTTTGCTCTTTCAAGTTTTTTGTTATTAGGATTCATTTCTAAACATTTCATAACTTTTTCTTTTGCAGTTCCTTTTTGTGTTTTAACACTGCAACTACACCATCAAGTCAAACTTCTTGAGCGTCCAAACTCACCTAACTCCCAGGTAAATAGAAGTGAGAGCTACGGTGAAATAATTGATTCCAGCTCAGTTTTACTTTGTGTGACTTGACAAATCAGTGCCAACTTATTGTTTTTATTTGGCGGCCATCTTGTCTTGTTGCTGATTCAGCCTCTGACACTTTGACTGCTGTCTGTCCCAACACGCCTCGCTCTGCTGCTTGCTGGTTTGGCTGGTGAATATTATTGGATGTCCATCTGACCTCATTATAAGTGCGTTGCCACAGGCAACTAGCTTGGAGAAGAAGGTGGGGAGGGGTGGGGGGGGTAGAACAGTTGCATCATGGGATAGAAACCTGACCTCTCTTTTTTTTTCTTCCTCCTTTTTTTTTTTCCTCCCTCAGAGGGCGCACACGTGCACAAATGCACATGTGTACACGTGCACACATGCAGAGCGTGCACCCGCAGCAACACGCACACACAGTAAGCCTAAACAAAGATACAAGAGCCAGGACGTCGAGCCTCTTTATTCTGAGTCTGAACAACAATGCAACATTTGTGTGTGGCTGAATGTAAAGAAAAACACGTACAGATGCACACACACACTGAACACCATTGTTGAATAAAGCCGTGTGTGTCGGCGTTTGTGTATTTTAATGTGTCTGTTCATGTTGACTTTGTCTGATACAAAGCATTACTTTTACAGGACGACAAAACTAGCATGAGAAAGATAACATAAAAGAGATTTTTTATTTATTAATGAATCGTTTTCTTTCTTAAATTTAGTGGCAAATATCCATCACAAGGTCCCAGAGCCCACCGCGACGTCTTCAAATGTCTAATTATGTCCAACGATCGTTTCAAAAATCGTCCCGAAAATATGCCTCTGTGTTTGTCTTGTGAATTTACGGCACGTCTGTTGTAATTGTGTGTGTCTGTGGTTGTTTATGTTGAGTTTAGAGATGCAGTTTTGTCTCAGTGTGAATGTGTGTACGTGTGTGTAGCATTGTGCTGAATTCAGATTAGTGTCTTTCTGTTAGTGTGTGTCTATGTAATCATACCGTACATTAAGTTTTGTGTCTCTGTTTATGTGCGGTTTAACGTCCAATGTCGTGTTTGCATCATGAATTTTGTGTGTACGTGTGTATGATGACGTGTTACATGTTTCTCCACTTTAGCATTTCTGACGATGTTCTTTTGTGTTCTGTGTTGTGTTTTGTGTCTACATAGTATTGTGTTTGTATCTTTCATTGTGTGTGTGTGTGTGTGTGTGTGTAAATGTGTACATTATGTCTTCATTTCTTTCATTCATATCTTTTCCGTGTGTGTTTGTTAATCTTGGGTTCATGCTCTTTTTTTATGTTTTGTGTATTTGTGTGTGTGCGTCTACTAAGATTTTTTTTTGTTCTATTCTTATTCACGTGTCATTATTTACATGGACATGTACTTTTATGTCTGTGTGTTGTCTCTAATTCATATCTTTTGTGTCTGAGTCTCTGCGTTAAATCTTGCGCTGTGTCCGTGCTCCTCTTTAATTCTTCGTGTCTTTGTCTCCGTCTTTTGTGTGTGTGTGTGTGTGTGTGTGTGTGTTGTATGCTTTCCTCTGCCTCAATGTTCTTCTTCATGTATGTCATTATTTATATGGACGTGTACTTTTATGTGTGTGTTTCTGGGTGTGTACATGTGGCTGCATGCACTCTTGTGTTTTAGGATGTGTGTCTGGATGTATACCCGTTAGCCTGTAATTTTGTGTGTCTGTGTGTGTTCTCGTGTGTGTTTGTGTCTGTGTGTGGGAAGTGTATATACGTGGGTTTGTGAAATGTATTTGTGTATCCTCGGTGTGTACGTGTGTGTGTTTATTTATGTATGAAGTGAGCATTATCTGAAGACACACAGCTACACGAATGTGTGCAACTGTATGTGTGTGTCTTCAGATATACAGTGAAACACTTACACACACACGCACACTGAGCCTTCATCTCTGACATAACTGGTTACCATGCATACTGTGCGACTCTGACTATTATGGGGTGTTCTTTGTTTTGTCACGATGTGCCCTGGTATGGAATGGGAGGGGGGAGGGGAACAGGGTGTGTGTGTGTGTTAGCGTGCGCGAATGTGTGTGTGTGTGTTGAGGGGAGGGGGGGTGCATACATGTGTGAGGGGGAGGTATGTGTGTTTTGGTGCGTGTGTGTTGAGGGGGGGTGAGCAGGGAAAAGGGTGTGTGTGTGTGTGTTTGCGTGTGGAGCAGAGGATTGGGTGGGGGTTGGGTGTGTGTGTCTATGCGGACGTGCGAGCATATAATGTGTGCATGAGAGAGAGTGAGCGAGTGCATGCATGTGTTTTTGAGAAGGTAAGTGGGTAAGATAAAATGGCGGCTGGTGTGTGCGTGCAGGCAGGCCGCTAAGGTGGAATTTAAAAGTTTTAAAAAAAAATCTGTCTTTTTCAACTTCTGCTCACATCATCATCTCTTCATTAACCATTTATTCAGCAAGTATGTGTTTACGAGTCGCGCTCAAGAGTTCTGATTTGTTGTCATTAAACCTTCACTGGCAGCCCGACCAGAGCCTGAGAGGAGACATGAAGAGGACTCAGCGGTGTAATCATGGAAACAAAAAAGTTAAAGATAGCAAGAATGAGAACAAGAAACTCCTAAAATCATCACTTCCTGTAGCGTGAGTTGGAGGTTAAAGTCATTCCTTGCCTGTGCAGTCCCTTTAAAGTTCCCTGCATGTTCTAGCCCATTTACTAAACATGAATAAGAATAAGATACTATGAGATTTTTATGTATTGCTCCTTTTTTCCAAGCGGCCATTGGTTTCCATTCATTTCTTTGTGATATAAAAAAGTCACTTTGCAGACTCTTGACTTGGTTATCATCAAAATGCCTCAGTTCAGTTTGCATGAAGTTTTGTTAAATGTTTATTCTGGGTGTGATGTAAAAGACCGCAGGCATTTCAAATCAATCTGCCAATAAACTTTACAGTAATGGAAGTTTGACAGAACTTAACTCGGACGTCATGTTCCCTGTGAAGGGTTACACAACACCACCATACGTACAGAAATAATTGGCAACCAATTACTGCCTGATAAGTGGGAACAATACTTTGGAAAAAAAGTTAGCAGCAATATTGTGCGTACATAATTTGTAATGACAGATTAAAAACATGGAGAACACTGATCGGGGATTAAATCTGTTAATTATTGCAGCTTTGGCCAAAAAAACAGTAGCATATAATGCTGAAAATCTGGCATATAAATCACCACCATATGTATTTTTCTACTTTTGTTTTGTCTTGGACTGAGGCGGATCTGTCCTCCAAATGAAAGGAGCTTTGGCGAACGTTCAACAAGGAAGATTCTCTCACGTTCTCTCTTTATGCCTCATGTGATTCACGTGGGTGAATGTAGGCTATTTTTTCTCCATCGCTCCCACTGTCCCACGCTGTCAAAGTCCTACCATTCACAATTCTGACGTCATCATATCTGGTCGATGGTCCCCCTCGCTCCTCCGGCCAATTGTTCCCATCTTAACACGGGGCCACGCTTAATGACGATGCTTAACATGAATCAGCAAAGTCTTCCTCTGTTGCCAGCCTCTATAGATATTACTACACACTTCCAAAGGATTTCTCCTAGATTCCGGCTGAAGGACAGACACACAGGCAGTTGGATGAGATATAACCTCATGGGCAGTGTCCACTTGACAACAGGAAGGCGCTTCCAGAATTGGCAGGTCAGGAGGGTCAAATGGAGTTTGGTCGTCGCCTGCTGTCAGAGGGTTCGTGCGCCCGCTGCTCATTTATGTTCTTGACCTCGTCTGTGAAGTCCCTGTCACTATCAAACATGCTTGATCATTTTGTCTGCAGTCAAACAGAAGACTTGGAAAATCTGCTCAGCAGCTTGTGGGCCGAGAGCGAAAACTCAGAATCTGAACCAGTAAGGTTTGGTTGTTGTATAATGGATAAAAGAATTTAAAAAATAAAAACAAGTCTGTCCATTAAGTAAGAGAGAAGTCCGTTGCTTCGTTTTTGAAATCACCTGCTAACAGACAAACTAGTGTGACCTTCCTGGAACAGCAGGAAATTAGTTTAATACGTTTTAAAAAAGATAAAACCATGCTTAATCAAAACAAATGGAAATAAATGCACGCTGTTTCCGAAGATGACATGAGCGTGTTGGACTTCTGCATGAGGTGACAGCCCAAAAGGCCTGAAAGAGAAGAAAAAATAAGATATGTCCCCTGAATGAAATATGATGTACAGCCCAGAGCAATGCTTCACAGGTGACAGACACACTGCAGATTGGATGGATATAGATAACTGAGACAAACCCATAAAACTTACATCCAGTTTGGCTGAAATTGTGTAAAAATATCGTTAAATAACTTCCTTCGATGACAACACACTTGACACAAGCGACCTCACAGATTGAGAGAAGGCATCATTGGCTTCCCCTCAGATGCTGCACAGCGTCACCGCTCTACGTCAAAAAGACTTCCCATCAGCCACTCTGCCATTGATTTCTTCAGCGATCGGTGTGTACAGCTCTGTGCGTCCTTGCACCATGACTTTGACATTTGGATGCAGCTGTAAACACATGATCAATTCACGGCGAATGCGTCTGGAGCATACATGCAGTTCTGATTAACATTCTGGTTTAATATCAGGTGGAATCACGACCGTAACAGACGCCTGAGATGTTGCTCTGTAACAATCACGTGTGATAGAGGACTTTTTGAAGGATGGAGAGCAGGTACACAAAGACGGTAGTAAAATAGCCTCATGAAAAGGGAGATCATGCCTCAGATCTGTATACTGTATACACTGTTATTAATATATGAGTTAACAGTTCAATAAGTCTATTGGAACTGTGGAGCTTTTACTCTTCTGATTTGGACATAATGAGAAATACAGACCTGGGGTTTGCTCCAAAGCAGAGGTGTTCTTTATGTAGAAATGTCAGGAAATATTTTCAATTTGACATAATCAACAGTCTCTGCAACAGCAGCTGGGCTCTTGAGACTACATCATCTATTTCAAGTTTTTACGAAATGAGTGTTTTCTAGAATCTAATGTTCCACATGCACATTTACAACTAATAAGTTCACTTAGAAATATAACCAAGTCACATGCAATTACAGCAGGTCATTATTACCACCGCCAAGGAGGTATTGCTTTCTGTTTGTGTGTCAGCAGGACTGTGCAAAGACCACTGGTCCCATTTTTATGATATTTGGTAAAAGGGTGGAGCACGGGCCAAGGAAGAACCCATCACATTTTGGAGCATATCCAAATCACAGGGCGGACGCACAAACTATATTCCACTTTCATTAACATCGCAAAAATGTTCGCGCTGCATTCATGTGGTGTCCGAGTAATCGTAAAAATGATTTCCTGAGTGGGAAAATTCATGCCTCCCCCAGAGTCAGAACAACAAAGCAAAATACAGCAGATCTTCTTTGTTGCCTCCATGTGGTGTCCACGATACGACTTGAAGCTCATGAACACACTGAAGTTGGAAGAATGACTTCCCAACGCGGGGAAATGGGACCATCTGAGGAGCATGTGGCTGCACCATTGGCCTTGGCGGAGGTCTGCGCTCTCCAAGTGCAGTTCTAGTTGGTATATTGACAAATATTTGGTTACGCGAGACACATTAGAGTGTGTGAGCTGCAGTCTGTGTCCATGTCCATATCTGGGTATAATACACTGTGGTTCGATAGATGTAAGAGCATACAGCTATAATCCTATGAAAATCCCATGAGGATAAGTAGGTCTCAGATCTTTCATTAACAATGGGGCTGCAACATCATGCTTTACTGTAGCACCAAAAATACAACTTCTAGGCTTAAATGCATCCTCTCATGGCAGTTTAACATAATATATATATATATATATATATATTTAAGGCTAATACAAATGATAGTACCATTATGCCCAAAAATGTTGTGAGTTACTAATGCTTGTAAATCTGAACACCAACCTTTTTCTGCCTGTGACCCCACTTCACAGGTTATGGCCTCTGAGTGGACATGAGTTGGAAGCAGTAGGTGACTTTTCTTGCTCAGATTATTGCAGTAGAACAATTTTTAGAAGCCAGAAAAAAAAAATGTCTTTCTTCATCTTGGGACCCCTAGGGGAGGTCCTAACTGGGGATGCACCGATCTGGTTTCGCGGCGCCTATAGTGACATTATTAAGTAGATCTAATGTCTGGTTGGATTTTGTAATAACCAAGTCATGAAAAATACAACAAGATGAACTTCCCCCCTGTGGTTCAGCCCAAATAAACAGACTCTATTTCATATCTATTAGTGTCTGTGATGATCTCTACTACTGAGTGTAGTGGGAGAGAGAGAGAGGAACCCCGGATTGACAAAGTGCGATGAAGACGTCACAGATAGGAAGGCTGGGTATTTTGAGCCTCTATAAGTGGCTGCTGTTTGGAGAGACATACTGTACTCTGCACTTCAGGAACCTATAAGACAGGAAATGATGATGGCAGCGATGGTGGAGGGAGAGGGAGGGGCTTTGAGAGAGAGAGAGAGAGAGAGAGAGAGAGAAAGAGAGGAGGCGAATTAGCAGTGTGATTATTATGGAGTGGCAGGCCAAGCAGTGAAGAAAGAAGGAGGAGGAGGTGGTGGGGGGGGGGGGGGGGGGGGGGGGAAAGCGGGATTTGGGGGGGGTGGGGGGGGGGGGGGGGGGGGGGGCAGGGGCAGTGAAGTAAGAAGGGGGGGTGAGTATTATGGTCTGGCCTAGGACTGTTTTTGTGTGCGGTGGCTCCCCCCCACCCCCTCTGCACCACCTTCTTCCCCCTCTCTCCCCCAGTCCACACAAGCTTTTAGTGTGTGTGTGTGTGTGTGTGTGTGTGTGTGTGTGTGTGTTCTTGCATCGACATCACAGCTCGACGTGCGCAGACTATGATGTATGTCGGGGAAATAGTATCCATCTTCAGGTGCAGAGTGACTCACGTACAAGAAGGTAGCGAGACCTGAGAGAGAGGAGGCAGCACAAAGCCACAGAGGCAGAGTGGCAGCTGGGAAGTCATCAAAAAACTTCACTGGCAAACTATCTGAGCGGCACACTGAGCACAATGCACTCCCTGTCCCCTGTAATGTAAATTATTGAGGCAACAACGGAGCCATGAACGTGTTTATGTGCGGCGGTTTGTCTTGTTTACTGCCCCTAACTACAGTAGATCCTTTGCAAAGTCCTTTTGTGCTGATAAAAAATGTCAGCTTCACTTGAAATTCATTATATTCACTGCAGTTAAATTTAGATATACATCAGGGAGTTTTTACGTAACCTGATATGGAAGCTTGATCCGTTTTGTTTCAAAACTGCACAAAAATTGGGTGAAAAATCTTTGTTACAGTCGTTGTCATAACTGGATTTTGGCTTTCGGCCCGGCTGCCTACACTGGGATCAGTCAGACTGTGACTAGAGCCCCTTTCCCACTGCACAAAAAACCCACTAACACCCACAAACATCTGGCTTTTGTCTTTAGTGGGAAAGGTTACAATCGGCATTCATTCCCGGGACAAATGACTGCAGTAGTCACGGGTATTTATCGGCTCCTGCTCCGTTTGGCAGTGATGGAAACATGACACCCGGTTGGACACTGGTAACTAACCCTGCTCCCCCAGTGCCGGCCGTCGCCTCTGAAAGGAGTCTATTGCATATATTTTAAGCTCTTTTTTTTTTTTTAAACTGCATATACGGGCTAATTTGGGAATTAAATCGAGAAATAGTATAAGGGACGAAGGAGCCGTGGCAGAAAAATATTACAAAGGACTGGTGAGTTGGAAAATTTCCATCTCTGTGCAATTGGGCAACAAATGCCTGAAGATTCAATCAGATCAGATTGATCAGATATTCAGGTTGTAATTATACAAAACAGAGAAAAGAAGCAAAGCATCACATTTGCAAGACTGAAACGAGTAAATGTCTGCCCTTCTCAGCCACACTCGCAGCGTGTCTTTATGAATGGACACAGAAGATTCATCTTAATAACTTTGGTGAGCCCCTGATTTTTCATCGTGCGCCAACATCAGGTCATTACGTTTATCCAATGCTTTGGTTTGTGACCAAATATCTGCAAAACTAATATTTAGTGTTTAGTGATTATTAACGAATATTAGCACGCACACTAAACTGAGTTGTACACGGTAAACATTATACCTGCTAAAGCCTGTTAGCGTTGTCACTGAGCATTTTCACCAGAGCTGCAAACTCTCGCGTGAAACGTCCATTTTTCATCTCAAAAAAATGTATAAATGGTAACGGTTGCTAAGTCAATGGGAAAATATGTTTTTGGGCCAAATGGCATCAAGTAATGGACCCAGAAGTTGTCATTCCACGGGTTGGCAAATCACCACTATGTCAAATTGGCTTGAAAGCCCGGTGCTGTTCCTTGGGGCTTGAAGTGCAGCCTCAGAGAGCAGCTAGCATGGCTGTAGACTCTGAAACTGGACAGACACTGTGCGGATTGAGTCCAATTTTAACCCTTAATTGGTCACCCCAAATCATTTTAGAGTCGGTCAGTATCTCTGCCGGTTTGGCTGTCATCTGACACCTGATTAAATGCCTGAACGATAAACGATCTGGCTGTCGGACGTTTTGGTTTCCCAACGTGGCTGCTGTCAAAAGATCCATTATAAACTGTAGTGATAACTGGAGTAGAAGCTCACATGTTGTAGTCTTGACTGAGACTGAGCTGTGATATAAAACGGAATTTCTGCAGAGAACATGGTAAATGGACTGCATTTATATAGCACTTTTCCAATCTTTGCGATCACTCAAAGCGCTTTACAGCACATGTCAGCGGTCACCCATTCACACACATTCATACTGAGTCAGAGGCTGCCGTACAAGGTGCCATATGCTCCTCAGGAGGGATCAACTTCCTCACACACTCACACACCGTTGGCCGTGCCATCGGGCGCAATTTGGGGTTCAGTATCTTGCCCAAGGACACTTGGACATGTTGACCGCAGAGGCCGGGGATCGGAGAACAGAAGACATAATATTGTCTGCATCTTCCAGCTTAATATTTCTCTTTCATAGAAGAATTGCAAAAAGTGACGCTGTCTTTCTCTCTTTTTGACGGGATTGTTAAGAGGGCGTTTGTATTGCATCTGAACTTTATCGGAATTGTCATTGGACAAACCCTACTGCGGTTTCCATGCATGGGTTCAGCGTAAGCAGCCACATCATTACCGGACAATTGATTTGTGCAGTGTGAACATCAAAGGTTCTGGCCGATCTAAACATGTAGTGTGACTTAAGATCAATGAAAATACAGCGTCTTGTTGTTGTATTTGTAATATACAAAGTGAGACAGGACAGATGACACAGGGAGGAAAGCTGACAGTGTATGAAAAGGTCACGGGGCAGATTTGAACTCCACAACATCACCGGCACATCTGAGCCGTCTGGGACATCCCGACGGACAAATCTAATTTTTAGCTTTTTTTTTTTTTGTTCTCTCCATCTGTCAGCCGCTGCTGTGTGTTATCTCATGTGGCAGACATGTTGGATCTGATCAAATCCATTTGCACTTTGTTATCTGCAGCAGCTTCAGAGCGTGTCCTGTAGGGCACGATAGGTGGAGCGGAGATGGTGTCTGAGCGGCGGGGAGGAGGGGGACAAGGAGCAGTCAAGAAGTATTATGGTATGCATTTTGACTTACATGATAATTTGACCCCGCCTGTAACCCCCCCCCCCCCCCC
>CALSCE010010881.1:1398334-1426950 GCA_943593645.1 Bovichtus variegatus | reverse complement strand
GGGGGGGGGGGGGGGGTTACAGGCGGGGTCAAATTATCATGTAAGTCAAAATGCATACCATAATACTTCTTGACTGCTCCTTGTCCCCCTCCTCCCCGCCGCTCCCCCCCTGCTTATCTCCATGGCGACCAGTAGCACAGGAGCACTATTATGGTCTGTAGTCTACACCCCACCCCACCACACACCTCCCTCCCCTCCACCCTCCTCCTTTTTCCTTTTTGCCTCAGAAATGATATTATTATCATTATGTGATATGCAATTCTGCGAGTGTGGTGGTGGTGGTGGTGGGGGGTGGGAGGGGCGTCGAGAGCCGTGCACGAGGTTTCTATGACAACTGCCCCCAGTATCCTTCTGATTGGTGATTATAGGATGTTACCCCCCCCCCCCATCACCCCACCCCTCATCCTACACCCCCCTCCTCCCCAAATGCACACATGAACACTGTGTCCATAGTCAAGGAAAAGGAGAAGCGTGGGGGAGGGGGGAAAAGATGCAAACCAAGGGAGGGCGAAAGAGGAAGAAATGCAGAGAAAGGAAAGACAGAGAAGTAGTTTTTAAGTCGTTCTTTGTGTCAGCCGCGGTCGGTAAGGGGGACACCGAGAGGGAAGAGTACCGCTGCTGTCGGCTGTGGGACAAAGGGAAGGCCAGAGAAAGAAAGAGACAGTCAAAATGAGGCTGTGCAGAGTCTGAGCCGACTGTAGATCCAGCTGTAAGAAAAGAGACCGGAGGGAGAGAGGCCTTGAGCTAAAGTCAAGAGAGAGCAGAGGGGGACAGCTTGAAGAGGGTTAAAAGCCAAAGTGTCGGGGCACTGCAACAATATGCTGACATGAATAATGTGTCAGTAGATTCATGAACCCTCATAGATTTAAATAATCCCATCATACCGGTGCTTATTTTTTAATTATCACAGGTAAAATGACACAATTGCGTTTTTTTGTGCATTGCAACATAATTAATCCTTTATCCCACAATCTAATGGTCACCTAAGAAAAGTAAATAAGAAACTGGTATTTCTTCTTCACAATAGGTCATTCATAATGACTGACTAATGCACACTCACCCTGGTAAATTACAACCAGCTGTTGTCTTTGTTTCGTCAAGTTTCCCTCCTTTATATTCTATAGAGCTGCAATTAGCCGCATTAGTCGACTAATGGTTTTGGGCTAGATAACGTGATTCTAATTAGAAATCTTAATGTTACAGCATGCAATGATATTTTATACAATTGTGTGCTTCCAACACTTTGGACAAGCTCCTTCCCAGCCCTCCTCCATGACCATGTCTGCGTGCACAAAACACGTTGAACCCGGCTCTACTTTTGCCGCAGTATAACATCACGTCATATAACAATACGTACAAAAGTACATTCCTACTAAATTGCTTGGTAATGTGAAGTGACGTTATCAATAACTTTGAGTTGTAAAGTCTTGTCACATACTTCTGTAAAGCATCTGATCAGCTTTGAAATGCATGAAACTACAGCAAACATGAATCACGTGTCGCGTATTGTGTTATACTGACCAGTTCCTATTGTTTTGTATTGATGTATTACTGTTTTTGTGCTCCCATTTTTGCGACTGATGTTCTTTTGCGTAAGTTTTTATTATATAATGCTTGAATTTTTGATCAATTTGAGGTGTTAATCACCCTGTGCAGGTTACATAGTTAACAGTATACACAGTATACGAGTTTTGAACCTGATGAGGATGCGACCTGGGTCGAAATGTTAAATGTTTTCAAGTCAGTGTGCAGGTGTTTGTTTCAGCCTTGTTCCTTACATGTGTTTTTTACGCTCTTTCTAATGTAACGTCCACATACTTTTGGCTATATACTGTACTCTGGCTGGTGAAACAGCTGTTGAATTTGGGCTTTTTTTTGCACACTTGTGGGTGACTCGAGCGGCATCAGCAGAGCAGATTCGTCCTGCAGTGCTACAATAACAATGCATAACTCACTCTGATGCTTCACAGGCCCAAATACAGAACTCCCCATTAGCAGACATGTACGCTGTTGATTTCCCATGTGGTAAAACGTCATTCAGAAGCCTCTCTGCCACACTAAGCACAAACAGTTCTGCATTTTGCTCCACAGTCTAAATGTACTAGACAGTTAATGGTGGGAAAAAAACTGTCTAGGACCCAGACGTTTTTCCCACCATTGACTGCAATGTATTTCCAAGCAGCCTGTGGAGCAAGCCAGTGTGTGTGTGAGTGTGTGTGTGTGTGAGTGTGTGTTTGTGTGCAGACAGCTTAACTCAGCTGTTGGCTTGGCTCTTGTACTTCTGGGCTCCCTGTTTCTTGTTTTGAGGGGGGCTTAAAGCAGCAGACTTGAAGGTTTTGACTACAGTTTGACCTTTTTGACCTCCTCCCTGGAGGGCCATGCATATAACCTGATTTTTCTACTTCACACACCGGCCTGCTCACAAAACTTTTTTTTCCCAAACCAGCCTACCTTGCTGGGCTTCACGTGTGCCGATGAAAAGATTGTCTTTATGGTGAGTCACGTATAAGAAGAATCCTTATATTTCAACTCATAAAGCCTCATATGGATATGGGGGGGGGGGGGGGGGGGGGGGTTGCCCCGGGGTCACCCGGTGCCCCCCCCCACTTTTGATGACCCTTAAGTTTCCTGCTAAAGGTGGACATAAGCCTTTGCATTGCATCTACACCTTGTGCAGCCAGGCTCATATACAGTAATGTGCCTGCGCATACATGCAAACATGCACACTCAAGTTAAGCAGTCATGTGGCACACACAGTTGCCATGTGACGGCTTTTCCTTTTTTTTTTCTTTCTCCCCTCCTTTCTCCTATCTCTCTCTTTTTGGAGTTATGCTTATTGAGGGATGTCAGTGACTGCGCTCATTACTATTATGGGATGCCACACGGGGGGGGGTGCATGGAGGAATGGGGAAGAGACTGTAGGAGAGGGAGGGGGTGAGTTGACTATTATGGTCTGTACGTTGCAAGGTAACTATGCAGAGTGGGGGAGGGGTGACTGAAGTGTGTGTATGTGTGTGCGGAAGGGGGGGGGGGGGATATTATGGGATGCCTGCCCCCTGATCTCTTTGTGTGTGTGTGCGCGCGCGCGGGGTGTGTGTAGTGTGTGAGGGAGAGAAAGAGGAGACGGCGTCGTGCGCACACGCTGCCTACCAAAAAAACACGGAAATATATTTAAATTGTATGTATAACGTTACCGTTACCTTAACAAAAAGAGCTTCCAAGTATTGATTAATAGACAAAGTGAGCCGGGAGTTACTGTTTGTGGAAGCTGTGTGAATCAAGTTGTGAGTATCTCAGTTTTTGGTTTTATTTGTAAAAAAAAAAAAAAAAAAAAAAATGTACTTGGAGTCAGGGTTAAGATGGTCGGGGTGAGATAGCCTGGTGGTTGTAACAGTGTGATATATATATATATATATCATAAGATGAGATATTAAGTGTGTGAGCGCTTCGTTTCTTTTAGTTTGTCTCAGATCTAAAGCTGGCCGCTGGTCAAGCTCAGCTAGCACGAATGCTAATGGCACGGAAACTAACGATTGTGGCAAGATGGCATGTCAGCAGAGATGGAGTGAGTGAGGGTGGTATAATCTTTGCGAGCTGTCCAACTTGATAGCTAGATAAAGTTAGATTTATTGTCCCGAAAAAAAAGTCCACGCGGTGAGTGTTTGTGTTGCTTTTACCGGGTGCTTGTGTTTTGAAATGCTCTTTGCTGCTAAATATTCACTTCCGTTTTCTTTTTTGTTCTTATTTCCCTTGTCGAAACCTGGACGGCTGCCCTCATCTAACTAACACAACACGACTTGGGACACAGTCAAGACTGGGTCAGAACTCTGGATTATCCCACAAATAAAAAACTTTATTTAGTTAGCTAAACTGTTAGCTAACTAAATAGAAAGTTTTCTGCCGTCCGCTATGTCTGGAAGCGAGGATGACAGAGATGATTATGGAGCCCCAGAGGACCGGTTAATGCACGGTAAGACGAGGCTCGTTAGCCGGAGTTGCTAATGTTCACCCTGGATGTAAGCTAGCATGAGCAGATGTGTGTGTTTTTTTTTTTTTACATTCATATCAATCATGTTTCGTTAGCAGAGCGCTAGTCGGTGTTGCTAACTACCGGGTAGCTCGTGCTAGCGGCAACATAAGAAAACCTACTTTTTTTTTTTTTTTTTTTCTTCTTCTTCGCGTCTATGCAGCGGTTTAGCGTTAACACCGCTAAAGATCCCCGTGTTGCCCAAAACCACGGCCGGGGGGGGCGGTGTGTCTGGTAGCGGCATTGTCGTCAAGTCACGCCGACTCACCGGCATGTTCCCCGGGCCTAACGTTAGCCTGCTACCGGTATTATTTACGTGTCGATGACAAGATGGAGGCAGCCAGTTAGCTTGGAAGCTGGCGGATGACGTTCTGCAGCGTTCCCCTCCTCATGGCCGGCGCCTTCGGTTTGAGTATGTGTGTAAAAAAAAAAAAAAGTACAAATAATACAATATAGTAAAACATATCTGGCGTGTAACCTAGCTGGTTTATCTTTTCGAAATACCTACTAGAGTGGTGTGGTGGGAGATGGCATTGTTTACAGTCTGTATAATACCGACGAGCACGCGCGGCGTACACGGTGGAAGCTTTGAGAACAAGTAGTCCTGCATGTTGGCTTTAAGTGTTAAAATCCACTCAAACTGCATTCCGTTCATCAAATAGCACAAACCTTCTGTACATATGTCAAGTGATGCAGCCTTAACCAAATAGTATGCACACAAAAAGAGAAACTTGCACAAAGATGTGCAAAATCTGTTGCCTTTTTGGATATAAGTGCATGTTATTGTTCTTTTAATCTAAAGAGTCAATTTGATTGAGTTGGTTGATTTTTGTATTCATCGTCAAACTAAAACTAAATTCCAGAGGATAACATGTGAAAACACTTATTTCCAACACGGTCCCAAGACGTTAGAAGACAAAGAAAGCACAAAGAAGTACAAGACATTCAACATAAAAAACAATCCTGAAATTCAAAAGGGCATAATTGCAATTTTCATTGGGAGTTTGGCGCAAATAAATGCAAATCTGTGTTTTCTTATGATATCAGACGCTGCAACTGGAAATGCATCAGTGCTGGAAGAAGTATTCAGATCATTTACTTTGGTAAAATGAGCAATACCACAGTGTAGAAATACTGTGCTACATTCAAAAACACACTCAAGTGAACGTACATTAGTATTGGCGTCAAAATATACTTAATTTACCAAAAGTAAAAGTACTCATTGTCCAGATCGACCCGTTTCAGAATCGTATATATTATGACATTGAATTATAATTATTGATGCTTTAATGTGTTCATCACTTTAATGTTCATCACTGGTAAGGGTGGTGCTGATTTTAACTACTTTATCAGAATTTATTAGTTGATTTAAATTGTGTATTAATAATCTAGATCTGCAAAGTAACTTAATCCGTCAAATAAATGTAGTTATATATTCCTCGGAAATATAGTTGAGAAGAGGTATAAAGTAGCATTTAAGAAGAGAGATAAAAAGAAAGTAAAGTACAATGTGGATCTATAAATAGTCATAAAATAATGTCCATCGCAGTTTACCTGAGTTCATGTTGACGTCGAATGTTTGTTTTGTCCAGCCAACGGCACAAAAGCCAAAGACATTCCCTTTTCCAAGGATATAAAACATGTAAATAATTAATGGATTATGAAAATGGCTGCTAATTAATTTTTTCTGTTGATTCGTATACACGCTTAACCCATTTTTTTTTTTTTTTTATTGTTTCAGCTCAAGTTACAACTTTTCATAAGGAAATTGCAAAACATGCTGACCATTAACTTAACACCGTAATGGAACATTTTCCCTTTTTGCAGCTTTTGTTAATGATTCTTTTCGTGCAGCTGAGAATTAAGGCCTTTCTCTCTTCTTTTAAAGTTGTTCTGAGATCCTACTCGGTCAAGACGTTAATTTTTTTGGCTATCAAGTGAGATAAAACAAGTCACAAATGCCCGTTGTTGTGTGAGTCTCTCGTCTCCAGCTCAGGGCCCCTCTTCCTGATCTTACACCCACTGTAAATCTGTGGCGTACGATTATTTTAGCCATAGGGCGTTTTCACCCCAGAAAGTCCTAACCAAGGATTTTTGCTATTTGTGTTTTTGATCGTTGGATCAGGTTAGTTTTGGTTTTACATTGCAATTATGCAAGTGCACTAAAGAATTATACACGACGTATCTAAGTCCTGTCATCACCTACGTTTGCTGCGGCTCCTTGTACTTGATGTAATCGATTTGGTTTGTTGATGCGCTCTCCCGTCCTCTCTCATACGTATAGTAACAGGAATTTTACTTTCGGGTGTTGGGGGGATGCTGTGCTCTTCCACACCCTTGAGCTGTTCCCCAAAGAGAACCATCCAAAACAACGCTTTTACACTAGAAACAAACCAAACCGTGGGTCAGTTTGATCTGCGACGTTACAGTTTCACACCCATCATTTTGGTTGAGATCTAACTGAAAATGTCCAAAAGTCAGGTCCAAACAAAGTAGGTGTGAAAAGTCCTTTTTAATAAAAACCGAGCACTGGTTTTTATACAGAACATTCTTCTCAAAACATCAAGTCCAACATGCTATCACAATGAGTATCGCAGCGATTTTTGGATTTCTTTTAACAATATTTAAACATGATTTTTTTCCCACACTTGAATTTCCAGTTGTGCACCCACCCACATACACACACAGCTTGGTCTCCTTTATATGACCTAAAAAGCTCATCACATTAAAGCTTCTTACTCACCAGGTGCATCTTAATGGCTGCTTGCCATTTACGTTTTTACCATAGTCAATTACATTAATAGGCTCTGAGTGCCACACTACTTCTTTTGGGAGCCACTGAGGCTGTGCCAAACACTGGACTGGGATCCTCTTTGTCATAAGGCCTGCAGGAGGGTGTGGTAAATTTATAATGACTAATCAGTTGTAAATTACAGTTTTAACCACTAGAGCAAACTGATTTGAATCACCTCCCGAAGGGCAACTTGTAAAATGGAGTAGTAACTCAAACCACTAGCTTATCCTCTACATGTCCTGTTTTTTTTGGGAATCCTGCTGGTTTTTATTCTAGCCATCTAATCATGGACCACTTAAATGTCATTTGACACCAAGTGAATGTGGTTGCAGCCTGGCAGGGGTGGAACGAGTGCTAAATTATCGCTCAAAACCAGACTTTGTTCCCTAACTTGACCCTGTGTTGAAAACCATAAAGTAACAGCTAGTTGGCCACTGCAAGAGGGACAATGTGACATCCTGAAAGTGACAATTCAGATATGGAAAAGGCTCATCAATCAATCCCTCTTGCATTCAGCGATGATGGTAATCTCACGTGGGAAGTCCTCCTGATTGAGCCATAACGGAAACAAAACCACTACAGCTGCACGGCATGAGGAAAATATGCGACGGCGTTGAATATTGCAACATTGTTATTACGATTTTGCGATAAATAAACAGAAGTGTTCTCAATTCTGCCTTTCTGCTGCTTTTTAGTGTAGTGCTAAATACCAAATTGCTTGTTGAAGGAAATGAGTTTGAACTTCTTTTATGGAACTGAAAGCAAAAGACGCATTTTAAAAAGTAATCACAATTACATTTAAAAGTGCAGTTTTCTACTGATACTCTTTTAGTGCAATATCACAGTCTCTCACGCTGTGGTTGTTACACAAGTTGACTTCATGGTGACGATTATATTATTATTTTTCTTTTTTTACAATATATTGTGCAGTCTTAAATACTACCGATAAAAATAATACACAGTGAGAGAATCTGCTCAATGACAGGAAGTTGTGTCCGCTGCTGTCACAGCTCTCTGCTCAGTAATGTTCACCTGTGTGTCTTTAACCATGAAATGTCTGGCTTGATTTGCAGACGACGAGGAAGAGGAGATCTCGGAGAATGAGACTCCCAAGGTGAAGAAGAAGAAGAAGGCCAAGAAGAGCAAAGAGAGCAAGGGCAGCAAGAGGCGGTCGCGCAGAGAGGTGTGTGTGTGTGTGTGTGTGTGTGTGGTCACTTACTGTAGCAAACACCCTAATATAAGAAAACTATCGAAAGAATATATCAACTTTTTAATCCAATGTCCCACATGATGTGTTCAATGGAGACTAGGAACAAACGAGTAAAACCCAGACACTTAGTGAAGCTTCACACACAATAAAAACTGTCTGACTGTCTTTGATAATCTTCTCATGTAGACAAAGCAGCCAACAGAGTTATGATTGTAAAATACTTGAAGCTCTGGTAGAATTTAAGACGAAACGTTTTACTCCGTGCGTGTCTTCTTATTGTGCTTATGACATGTTGGTTTTTTTTTTTGGTTATATTTAGACGCCTCAAAAAATGTCTAGTCTACTTTTATTTCTTGCATTTTTTTCTTCATTCTATGAATTATACAGATGATGGTTTTTCCTACTTTTTTAACGACTTTTTCCAAAGCACATGTCTATATCATTAGAAGGGACCACGGCTCCTGAGCTGTTAGAAGTTACAGCCATTATCTTGTAGGAATAAGAACATCTAGCAACACTGCTCAGCACTGAAGTTAATCAAGAAATAAAACATTATTAATATTATTATTATATAACGTATAAGTTGACACTCTGTCTTCACTTTAAACATCTTTCGTTCGCAAAAAAAAGGTTTTATCTTGCAGTGTTTTGTGCCCCTGTTTAAGAGAACCTCGTCAAATTCCAGTGAAAAACAAGCCTCCTTGTCCCGTTCCCATTATATATATATTTAAACAATGTTGTCTCAGTTCGATAACTTCTGTCTTTGCTCTCCTTGTTCCAGGAGCTCCCCATCAGCTCCCCAGAGCCCATGGATGTGGGCGTGGTGGAGGAGCCTGAAGAAGGCGCCACTGCCCAGCGCTCTGACAGCGAGGGCAGCGACTACACTCCAGGACGCAAAAAGAAGAAGAGAGGCAGCAGCGGCAAAGAAAAGAAGAGAAGCAGCTCCGGGGCCGAGAGGAGCAACTCCAAGAAGAAAGAGCCGGAGCCCGAGGAAGATGATGACGATGATGATGACGACAACTCGGTGAGGAAAACGGGCAGGGTGATTGAGGGGCAAAAGTAATGTTTTAGTGAAGTTTCACAACACGCACGTCTGCACTGAAGAATCATCCGGGGAGGAGTTGTCTTTTCTCAGGGTTGAAAAGCCCCTGACACAACGTTTACACCATAATTGGACATAAAAAGTCTTCACTTACCCCCAGAAAACTCAAGAATTTCAATAAGTTATAGTAATACTTGCACAATTGTGTGGAATCAGTTAATGCGTTTCTAATATTGATCAAATTTACAATAAATGTTGAATGAATCAAACTTCAGCTGACAATGACGAGCAGATTTATTTAAGAAAAAAACATGTAGGACATAAGAAGTGCAGAGGAAGTTTTTTTTATTTCAAAATAAAGTAAAACAAAAACACATTCAAGTGGGGAAAAGAGGATGCCGTCCCCCCTAGTGATTTACACCATACAAGGAAAAGGCTGTTTGTCACATTTTAGAAGAACAAATCTCTTAAAATCTGAAGTTGTCAAAGAAAGTCGACATTTTTGCAGACTGGATCCTGTAATTTATATTAATTACTGCACCAGTTTGGTTTTGTCTGTGTGTGTGTGGGAAATATCTGTGTTGCTCCATAAAGATGAACAATATATATAGATATATAGATTTCTGGTGTGCTTTCCTATTGCTCCATGCAGCCGTTTGTTCATCTCAAATCAATCTGCAGACTCTTGAACTTGTACTTATTACCTCGTATCGATAATGTGACTTTGACAAAAAGGGACGGTTTTCAGTGTGTGCTGATAGATTTTTAATAACGTACAGAAATGACCAGACACAAAAAAAACAGTTCTACGTGTAAAAAAAATTCAGGTTAAAATGTTAAGCTTCTGTGGTTTACTCCGATTTCTAACGGCCACCTTTCTTTATTTTGTGGAGTATAACTTTTGCAGCAGAGCTTTCTTTGCTCCGTGATGAGCGCCTGCTGACTACCTGTAATGGAGTCTGTCCCAGTTTGACAAACGGAGATGTGATATGAGAGATGGTTAAACAAAGAGCTCTGTCTGGTGGACTCGGAGCCCGGCGGCCAATAGGGGGCCTTGTAGTTAATGACACTTATAGTGTGTGTTGTAAGGCATATATGCCGTTACCATGGCAACCCCGCCTAGCGCTGCGCTCTTTACCCTTTTTTCTTTTTGGTTAGATAAACACATTTTGATTCATTGTTGGAGCCGCCCTCCATCCGTTCTGCAGCCAGTTCTGTAAGACGACAGAAATGTGAAGCAGGTTTTGACGGTGGGCTGGTGGAGGAGGAAGGTGCGAGCTGGCACAGTCACTGCTCACCTGCTCGGGGCCTTTAAACTTTACAGGACAAAGAAATTGTTTTGATTTATTGGCCAAAATATTTACAAGAAGTAGAAACAATTAGTTTAGGTTAACGTATAGTTTTTAAGTTGAGTCCTTTTTTCCCGAACATTTGTGGTTCCGGCTTGTAAATCGGGAGGATTTGTGCTTCTTTGTCTTTTGTGATCGTAAACTGAATATGTTTTGTGTTTTTAGCTGTAGAAAACCAGCAATTTGAAGATGCAGACTTGTGCTTGAACACTATGTTCTGATATTTTATGAACCAAACAATTAATGGTTAATCTAGAAAATAATTGGAAGATTACCCTATAATAAAATAATTGATCATTTCAGCCTTTGTTTGCTTTGACACGAGTGACAGTCAAAAGTGGAAGTTGGATAATGGTTTTAAGGACATTGTAGGCCTGTAACTAATCGTTATCTTTATTGTGAACACATCTGTATGTTTTTGATTTATCATTTAGTTTATAGAATGTCAAAAGTTTTTGAATTTCCCAGTGTTTTGACTGAACAAAAGTGACAAAGCTTTCAATAAACGATGAATCTAAAGGAGATTATCAAATATGCATTTTTGTTGCACTCGTTGGCTGCCACTAAAACTTAATGACCATGCAAATGTGGTCCGGTCATTAAAAATCACCAAAAAACAATCACCATAATTTTCAGCTGTTGAGGAAAGACCATGTTTACATTATGTGTCATGATAAATGTGTATATTGTGAAGGTAAAATAATGGCGGCTGACGTGCAGGGAGTTAACAGAAGTGTTTTGTAAGAAGGGAAAGGTTTGGCCTAAGTGATTCACAGAAACACTTTTTTTTTTTTTTTTTTAAATTACATGGAAAGTGCAGTTTAGTTTTATTCACCAGTTCCAACAGCTGGTCCCACATGTGGGTCAGTCGGGGCTGTAAACATCCAGCAGGAGCTTCTTCTGTAAAGTGTTTCTTTTGAGAATAATGGTCAGAAATACATCTGGCACCAGGCTTGTGTTCTCTTCAGCACATATTGAATTTACAACAGCTTCGCGCATGTTGGGGCTCGTCTGCTGAACCGGGTCCTCCTCCACACGCAATTGATCAGATTAGTATTGATAACTTCTCACTCACGGAGTTCAAGCGGTGGTGAGAAAACGGGCGGTGCACTTTTCTGATTAACATGTGCTGTAAAACTATGTTTTACTGCTGTCTGTGTAATGTTATGTCACTCTTTTGTCAGCAATATATTTCAGAAAGGTCAAATATATTGGCCAGATGGCCCTTGACCCAAGTATCACATGTTTTTGAATTGATTTTCTTTGTTTTTTAATTTACACTTTTACCTATTATATTACATTAATGTCCTTTTTTTCCCCCAATGACTGGCACCCATAAACAATAAGGACTTTTTATATAATTATATATATATATATAATCATTTTAAATATAAAGAACAGTGAGATTTGTTGATCCCAAAATCCAGTTTTAAGTGTTTTACCTGCATATGATGATTATTCTGCTGGTTTGATTGGTTACAGAATAGAAAAACATACAATGTTTTAATATTATCTTGTGCATTTTCACTTACTAACTTAGCTTATTGTTTTTGTTTCCTGTAGGAGCCAAAGTCGTCATCCCAGCTGCTTGATGACTGGGGCATGGAGGACATCGACCACGTCTTCACTGAGGAAGACTACCGCTCTCTCACAAACTACAAGGCCTTCAGCCAATTTGTCAGGTAGATACTCAACCAGCATATTTAACAAACCATTGTGTGATTGAGACATATGAATGTTGCGTTTGTGTAGTGCTCTCTCTCTCTCTCTCCACGTTGCTGTTCTTATTCCTGCTCTTCTACCAGATTTGGAACTAAAGTGCTAAAACTGCACTCGCAGAAACCAACAATCAGCCAAATGTGTCAAATATTCATGTTTGGTTCATGCTGAAGATGACTCTGAGCACATTTAAAATTAATTTTTCCCCCTCTCCTCCAGGCCCCTCATCGCAGCCAAGAACCCCAAGATCGCCGTGTCCAAGATGATGATGGTTCTGGGCGCCAAGTGGCGAGAGTTCAGCACCAACAACCCCCTGAGAGGAGCCGCTGCTGCCAACGCAGCCCTGGCCACCGCCAACGTGCCGGCTGCGGTCGACACCATGGTGGCAGAGGCCGCTCCTGTTGTTGCACCACCGCCACCCCCAGCAGAGCCTCAGCAGCCCCCTCCACCGCCGCTACGCAAGGCAAAGACAAAGGAAGGCAAAGGTACAGCGGGGAGGAGGAGGGGTCAAATTATGCAACTACCTGTATCTGCTAGAAGAGCAAGTCAGAGGGTGTTTTTTAAGGAAATAACTTGCCCACAGTTTGTGGATTTCAGACTGAACCTTATTCTCCTCGGCTCTGGGTGTGACTGACCTCTGCCTTTTCTATTTTGTGTCGACAGGTCCTAATGCCCGCAAGAAGTCAAAACCTACACCTAAACCACAAGACAAGAAAAATAATGCCAAGACCAAGAAAGTGGCTCCTCTCAAGATCAAACTGGGAGGCTTCAACAGCAAGCGGAAACGCTCATCGGTACGACCCGCGTCTCTGGCTCCTTGCGAACACTTGTGCGCCTACATACAGTTGAGATGCGTGCAACAAACTGTTTTTATACAAGGGGTGTGTCTCTCTCGTTGCACAGAGTGAGGAGGATGAGCCCGAAGTGGACAGCGATTTTGAGGACGGCAGCATGAACAGTGTCTCCGTCTCGGAGGGATCCAACAGCCGCAGCAGCCGCAGCAAAAAGAAGCCGTCCAAGAGCAAACCCAAGAAAAAGAAAGGTACGTGTGCATGCTCTGGGTGCATCAGTCCGGCCTCAAAAATGTAGCCTCTGCTCTTAAATTCAGTCTTCTCTGTTTTCTTCATCATCATCCTCTTTTCCTGACTGTTACATTGAATATCCAGCAGGTTTTGTTTAACTTGTGAGAGTTGAACCCACTACTCTGGTTGTTTCATGCTTCACCTGATGAGTCAGAGCTCTACCTGTTCAGGTGTAAACGGCTGCACATGGATCCTGCAGATTGCACAGTGCGGGTTAAACACATAGTGGTGAATGGTAATGACTGTGCAGGGTAAAGCATTAAATGTTTTTGGAATTCACAACAACAGGAAGAGGTGTATGCACACACACACACACACACATTAGTCACTGTGAGCTGAGTAATGAGTATATTTAGAAGGACGACATCTTGGACTGGGCTGCTGCTTACTGACGCATCCTCTGTAGCCGTTCAGATCTGCAACTAAAGAGGTCAACAAGTCCTCGCCGAGACGCAGCTGTTTCAGTGTGGAAATCCTTTTTAACGTCAGTTGTGCTATTTTCTTCAGTCTCTGAGGACTTGAGTCGAAAGGTCAGACGAACATTTAGCCCTTGAAATCTGACATTTTGGAAAGAAAAAACGCGAATGTTGGCAAATGCGTCATTAAGAAACGCTTCTGAGTTTTTAAAATGTAACACTAGGAGGTTTTAATCTAATCCTGCATTAAAACGTTTTAACCAAATATTGAGGAACACGCATTAAATAAAAGTTTTATCCGCCAAAATGGATGTTTATATTTTCACAGTAAAACCCTTCAATTTCAGTCCGTTGGTGTTATTGAGGAAATGTGTCATTGAAAGGGAAAACATTACTCGCCGTGTGGGTTTTCCATTCACAAACATCATCAACAATACACAGCAGAATGTCATAGATGCTGAGCCTGGATAGCAAGCACACATCACATCCTGTGTCTCGGGTTAAATGTGACGTGTTCGGAAGGGTTTTTGGTATAAAAAAAAAAAAAACATTTTTCTCTGTTTTAAAGCTGAGGACGGTGACGGATATGAGACGGACCACCAGGACTACTGTGAGGTTTGCCAGCAGGGGGGAGAGATCATCCTGTGTGACACCTGCCCCAGAGCGTACCACATGGTCTGCCTGGACCCCGACATGGAGAAAGCCCCCGAGGGCACCTGGAGCTGCCCACACTGTGTAAGCAACGCACTTATAGGTTTTAACCTTATGAATGACGCTCTTAATCCAAACCTTCTAAAGGAACACCCAAAAATCTGTTATTTTTTTGAGTTTCAAAAAACATGGCAAATACATAAACGTCTCAAACATCAGCTGAAGCAGAATCCACTTTTTCGGAGTTATGCATGTACGAAACTAAAACAAACTCAATCCATGCATCTAAGCATCATCTAAGAAGAGACCTCAGATACATTTGAAGATTGTAATTATTGCCTGCAGTTACTACTGAAGAGGGTTCAGCAGGCGGTTTCTGCCGGTCTGAGCGTCTCAAAAGGTCTCGATGTAAAGATATTAAAACATCGTATGGTACATGTCCACAGAGGCGTTTTTGGACGCGTGGAGTTGTGCCGCTGCCCAGCGTTGGGCGCTTGATGGGCGTGCCACTTAGCGCTAGGCACCAGATTAGACACACACTTTTACTGCTCCTGGCTAATGAGGCAAATGAGGAGAGGCCAACGTGAATCGCTGCAAGAATGCATTGCACGGCTGCTTGCATAGACAATGAATGGGAAGCGTTGACATGACCGATCCTGTGGACACTTACCATTAATGGCGTTTAACACAGAACAAAACCATGAAATCAATATTTTTATGCGGTTAAACGGGACACTTTTAGAGAGCTTTTTTAACGTATAAAACCTGTATTTTTCCTTTCATTCCAGGAGAAGGAGGGCATCCAGTGGGAGGCCAGGGAGGAGGTTTCAGAAGGCGAGGAGGACAACGTCGAGACCGGAGAGATGGAGGAGGACGACCACCACATGGAGTTCTGCAGAGTGTGTAAAGACGGAGGAGAGCTCCTCTGCTGCGACTCGTGCCCATCGTCATACCACATCCACTGCCTCAACCCGCCACTCCCAGAGATCCCCAACGGAGAGTGGATCTGCCCCCGCTGCACGGTGAGGCTCGGGGCGATTCGACGTAACGTTTGACCCGTCTGAGTAGAGACGGCTGACTTTGCAGGAACATCTCCAGTGAATAAACTAAACTGAGATGGAAAGAAAAGGGATTAACACAATAATGTTAATATTGTTTCTCTTTCTGCCCCGCCAGTGTCCACCCATGAAGGGGAAAGTCCAGAAGATCCTGACATGGCGGTGGGGCGACGTTCCTTCTCCCACACCAGTCCCCCGCCCTCCAGACCTAGCAGCTGATGCCCCCAATCCCTCGCCGCTGGCAGGGCGGCCGGACAGGGAGTTCTTCGCCAAGTGGTCCAGCATGTCGTACTGGCACTGCTCCTGGGTCACAGAGCTCCAGGTGTGTGACACACACACACACACACACACACACACACAGACCTCTCTGCGCACCGCCTCTTGCTGCCCTTGCTCTCTTTGCTCTTCTTGGCCTTCTTCTTCTTCTTCACCTTGGGAGTCTCATTCTCCGAGATCTCCTCTTCCTCGTCGCCTGCAAATCAAGCCAGACATTTAATTTGCCTTGCATATTGTATCCAAAACAAAAAAACACTTGGTTTTATTTTAAACGACAAATAAATTAGTCAACAACACAAAAAGATTTGCTGACACTTTATTTTACATCTCATCATTTCTAACAATTTCATGGCTTTGTTTTTGCTGTTTTCAGAAATAAAAGAAAAAAAAACTGTATTTCATGTTTCCCACAGGTCCTTGAACTTGAGCTTCTGTAAAGTCTGCTAATACTCGTTATAAAAATTATTTGCATATAACAGTAATTAACTTCGATTCGTGTCTCAAACTACGCCAGATTTGGTCTTTTAAATTTGAGGGAAATGTGTCTGGAAAAGTCTTGAATTTGCTGTTTAAGAAAGTGAGGCGACCCTTTTATATTGACCCTGTTTCATGTGCACGTTTCATTTCCTCCCTGAACTTCTTCTTTTTTCTCCCCACCAGCTTGAGCTCCATTGTCAGGTGATGTTCAGAAACTACCAGAGGAAAAACGACATGGATGATCCGCCGCCCATCGACTTTGGCGAAGGAGAGGAGGACAAGATTGTTAAGAGGAAGAACAAGAACCCCATGTATGCACAGCTGGAGGAGAAGTACCTCCGCTTTGGAATCAAGATGGAGTGGCTGATGATCCACCGCATCATCAACCACAGGTAACAGATGAGCTTTGGCGCTACGATTTTACGACATTAGAAGAAGAGTTTTTTTGTGTGTTTTCTACACATCTCTAAAAGAAGTTGTTAAAAAAACCATCATAAGTAGTTGCTTTCTCTTCATATATAGACGTTCCCTTGAGAAGATGCACAAATCAATCAAAGGATTTTTTCCTTTCTTTAATTTCATTACTTATTTAACCTTTTACTTTATGAGTATACTCTGAGTTTGGTCCATCTGCTTTTTAAGAGCCAGAATTTACAAGCAGTCTTTACCACAAGTGGCCTGTGTGTTTCCCATGATGCTCATCTTTTGATTTCATTGATATAAACTCGTTTTTAAGAAGCTTTCAACATTTTCTTCCACATTTCACAAGCCTTTGCTTTATGAATTACTATATCCCAGGAATGGTACATTTATTAAAGATGACTTAAGATATAATACAGATGATATATTGCTGGTTTACATCTGTAGCTTACAATACTACAGATTCAATTTGTGTAATATCTTATATATTGGTGTCATGAAAGACCTGAATTAAAGTAATTTTTTTCCTTCTCGTTGCTGTGTTTTTCCCAGTGTGGACAGGAAGAATAACGTCCACTACCTCATCAAGTGGAGAGAGCTGGCGTACGACCAGGCGACCTGGGAGGCCGACGACATGGACGTACCCGAGTTTGACACCTACAAGGTGCAGTACTGGAACCACAGGTAAGACAACACCTTTCAAACTGCAGAGGGATGGAGATGTCCACTCGCACCAGCACGTTTACTAACGGCATGTTTGTTTCAGAGAGCTGATGATGGGAGACGAGGGGAAACCTGGTAAGAAGATCAAGGTGAAGGGAAGAGTGAAGCGGCCCGAGCGACCTCCGGAGAACCCCGTGGTTGATGTAAGCAATTTTAACATTTTAGCAATGTTTTCCAAAAAGTTTGACTATTCAGCATTCAGCCCAGAATTGTATGTTTTCTGTTTGTAACATCTTCCTAAACCCGAAACTGAGGATTTTGCTGTTGCAGTTATTTAAATGCGAATTATGCTGCAAAAACGGGAACTGGGGATGGATTAATTTACATGATTGGTTTCATTATCAGTTTAATGAACTGTCACTGCAAGTCCTGTTGCAAATAGGGCTGTCACGATGTGAGATTTCGCTACACCAAAATAATTTTATCGACTTTTATTATCGCTATATCTACAGAAAACTTGAAAAAAATAATCCTATCAATCAAATTAATCTTTAATTTTGTTGCGTTTTGTTAGTTTTGGCAAATAAATTACACTAAAAACCAGTGTAGGGAGGTGGAGAGAGTCTGCAACTGTTCAAAAGCGGACAAAAAGAAAGAAGCGGAAATGATTTTAAAGGCACTACCATACACCACTTTTTAAATATTAAGGTTTTCACCTTTCCCGGTATATCTCGACGCCCCTAATCCCAAGTCGCTTTTAAACGAGTTGTCGTCTCTTTCTGTTCCCAGCCGACTATAAAGTTCGATCGGCAGCCTGAATACCTGGACAGCACGGGGGGGACGCTGCACCCGTACCAGCTGGAGGGGCTCAACTGGCTGCGGTTCTCCTGGGCTCAGGGCACCGACACCATCCTGGCTGACGAGATGGGTTTGGGAAAGACGGTGCAGACCGCCGTCTTCCTCTACTCGCTCTATAAAGAGGTGGGTGGCTGTGAGATGCTGGGTTATGGCCACACACACACACACACACACACACGCTGAAGCCGTCTGCACTCATTTGGTTGTGAAATGCTTTGGATACGTTTCCTTTCAAATGGTTTGTTGGGAACATGCGCTCGGCACATAAAGTCAAAGTGAGTTTTGACTTTAAAGTTCGTCCTCTTCATGGTCTTAAT
This sequence comes from Bovichtus variegatus, assembly GCA_943593645.1. Lineage (NCBI taxonomy): Eukaryota > Metazoa > Chordata > Actinopteri > Perciformes > Bovichtidae > Bovichtus > Bovichtus variegatus. The sequence continues at coordinate 1,408,591 of CALSCE010010881.1, read as the reverse complement.
TACATTCGTTTCATATTTAGTTTTTAAAATAATTAATTAGACTTTGTTTGAGTGCAGTTCTGGCTCCTGGGTGATGTCTGAGCCTCCCTGTGTGTAGCTGTCTGCGGGTAGCTGTCCTCCTATTGGCCAGGAGCCATCCAGCCATTTTGTATAAGTCAGGTGAAATCTGACGACATTAAGTTCGATCTCAAACAGTAAACATTCATCGGCACTGATCACGTGTGCGGCTGCTGCCACCTAAAGGACGGAGGCCAGAATACACTTCCTGCCAGAGCAGCAGGAGATCTTGTAGCGTTTTTAAACTTAATTTTGATCATTTCTTTTTAAACAACAGATATTTTTATGACGTTATCCCTCTGTTTTGTTCTATGTTCTTTTCTTTTTTTAAACCAGTCAAGGTCAAACTAGGGGAGATGTTACAAATGACGTGAATTCATAAAACAGTATCAGGATGTTTGTTGACATTTTTAAGTCTCTTATGTGTAACAATTAGACAGAAAAGGAATGTGGAACTATTTTAATGATCATTTTATCGCTAATTTGATTTGTTTTGAGCGGATTTGCCATAAATGTTCTGGATCCAACTCCTCAAGTTTGAGTATTTGCCGGTTTCTTAGTCTTTTGCGATTAGTAAATTGAACATCTTCTTTGAAAACGTCATCTTTGTCTCTTGGTTAACGCTGCTTTTTGCTGGACCAAAGGATTCATCTGATTCATTGTTTCACACTGTACTTACTCACTGTTACGAACTGTAATTTACTATTTATGAAAGTAAATTCTTGGGATCGTTTTCGTTCCCTTCATTCATAACTTTCTGCTGAGTAAGTCGCTATATTTCTGAACTGACTTCCTCTCTCCACCTCCAGGGCCACTCGAAGGGGCCGTTCCTGGTCAGCGCCCCACTCTCCACCATCATCAACTGGGAGAGAGAGTTTGAGATGTGGGCCCCCGACATATACGTGGTGACCTACGTCGGAGACAAAGACAGCAGAGCCGTCATCAGAGAGAACGAGTTCTCCTTCGAGGACAACGCCATCCGAGGAGGGAAGAAGGCGTCCAGGATGAAGGTGAGAGGAGACTGAAGTGAATGAATAAATAAAAAAAACTCCCAAGACCAATGCATTTAATAGAAATACTTAAGTTTTAACATCTTTTTGTGTTGATTTCCTCCAACAGAAAGACTCGTCGATCAAGTTCCACGTCCTGCTGACCTCCTACGAGCTCATCACCATCGACATGGCGATCCTGGGCTCCATAGACTGGGCCTGCCTGGTGGTGGACGAGGCCCACAGGCTGAAAAACAACCAGTCCAAGGTACGGACACACAGGATCAGTCCATTTAGGTTTATATATTGATCAGATATCCGAGTTCGGACGCTGTAAATTATGTACCATCGATGCATAGCATGGCTGTTTTATAACTGTATTTTCAAATTAGGTATACTGTAGTTTTTATTGCTTTTTATATGTATTTTTTGCAATTTTCCATGCATATACATTTTTCTGCAGAACGACAAATACATTTGTATATTCATAGAAGTAGTTAAACTTGTAGTTAAAATAAAATAATTAGTTTAACTATATCAGTTGTAAATGTATATCCTGCTTGGAAATATGGTTGATTCTGAAGTTCCACTATCTAAATGTTTTTTTTGACAGTTTTATCTTGTTGTAAACAGGAAAGCGCGTGCAGACGGCTGCCACTGATGTTTAGCTGAAGCTGAAACGGTTGTAAACACGTTGTTTTTTTGTTTGTTTCTCCTGCTGTAGTTTTTCCGGGTATTGAACAACTACCCTCTGCAGCACAAACTGCTGCTGACTGGAACTCCTCTGCAGAACAACCTGGAGGAGCTTTTCCACCTGCTCAACTTCCTCACACCTGAGCGGTTCAGGTAGGCACAGGACTCTGTTGTATTACTTTTTATTTTTAGAGACTTCTCCAGAGCAAGCAGGCTTTCCTTTAGGTGCAAGGTCCTGATGTATGGATCAGTGAGGGAGATGGTGAAGGTTCAGATTTTAATATTTGTTTAGAGAGCCGTGTGTGTTTGGTTTTTTTTTCTTTCTTAAATGTTTTTCCTCAGGCACCAAAGTTTCTTAATCAAAATAAATACGATTGAGCTTGCAGTCAGATTTGATGGCTGTTTTGCTCACTTTGTGTGCCTTTTGCAGGTGTGCAAATCTAAAGGGTTAAAAATCACCAGTATTTAAAAAAAAAAAAACGTGCAGAGTTTTGGCAAATTATACAAAACAGCAGCTGGCGTCTGCAGTTGCTATCAGCAGCGTGACTGTACAGTCTGTTCGCAGTAAACTGGAGGTCTTCCTGGAGGAGTTTGCCGACATCGCAAAGGAAGACCAGATCAAGAAGCTGCACGACATGCTGGGTCCACACATGCTCCGGAGGCTGAAGGCCGACGTCTTCAAACACATGCCCTCCAAGACCGAGCTCATCGTCAGAGTGGAGCTCAGCCCCATGCAGAAGTGAGTGGAGTTAATGCTGTTCCTTCAAAAAGATAAAAGAGAAGCAAGTTTCTAAAATAAAACTGTAAATGTGTGTATCGTCTGTTTGCAGGAAGTACTATAAATTTATCCTGACGAAAAACTTTGAGGCTCTGAACACCAAAGGAGGAGGAAACCAGGTTTCTCTGCTCAACGTCGTCATGGACCTCAAGAAATGCTGCAACCACCCCTACCTCTTCCCCGCGGCTGCTATTGTACGACCCAGATAATGTTTCTATTAGAGAAGAAATGCATGTTTAAAAAGTTTAGATTAAATGAAATCAAGACTCAATATGTCAGATTTATATATTAGATATTTTTCCTTGATATTGGGGATAATTGGGGATTGTTTTGCATTCCTCACGCATCATTTCAGAGTTTACAAAACCTAAATGTTTGCTCGGTCACTCCAAACAGGAAGCTCCAAAGATTCCCAACGGGATGTACGATGGCAACTCTCTCACAAAGGCTGCTGGGAAACTGACGTTACTGCAGAAGATGATGAGGAAGCTGAAGGACGGAGGACACAGAGTGCTCATCTTCTCTCAGGTAAGACACACCAGACCTTCTTTCTTTTTCTTTTCTCAGCACTGACTCATAAAACCCCAACGGGTCTTTTACTCGTGCTCTTTTATTCTTTCTCTTAACTAATAATCTTTGGCATTTCTTTGAACCAATTTAATTCAGATTTTCTGTGTGGATGTATCCAGCTTTTTCTCTCTTGAAGTGATAGATCACGGTCAGATTGTCTGTCGACGTTGACCCTGTAAACGCTGGCTAATAGATAATAAGGTTGTTAAATTAGTAGAAACGCTTTGCTCTTTTGCAAACTCGCTTTTAGTATTTCCAGTTGGAAGTGCAACAAGATAACCAGAAATCTCAGCAGCTTTTCCTAACAACAAACCATCTCCTGTGTTTTTCCTGCAGATGACCAAGATGTTGGACTTGCTCGAGGACTTCCTGGAGAACGAGGGCTACAAGTACGAGAGGATTGACGGAGGGATCACTGGAGGGATGAGACAGGAAGCTATCGACCGCTTCAACGGTGAGACGGAGCACACGCTTCATTTTTAGTTTTCTGGTCTACCTGATGATTAAAACGTGCTTTTAGAATTTCTATAAACGTCCTTGATTCCTTTTCCCCCCCTCAGCTCCTGGCGCTCAGCAGTTTGCCTTCCTGCTGTCAACAAGGGCCGGAGGTCTGGGCATCAACCTGGCCACCGCCGACACCGTCGTCATCTATGATTCTGACTGGAACCCCCACAACGACATCCAGGTACAGCAGGACTACTGCTACTCCATATCCATGATAATACAGTGAAGTCTGGGCCAGAAATTGCCCCAGACTTCAAAAAGAAAAATGTTTCTGTCCCAATATATGGAACACGATATTCTGACAGTGTTTTTACTGTTTTTCATGTTTACTTTAATCGTGAAGTTGGTTTTATTTCAATCCGCCGTTAATTGAAAGGCTCCAGAGGCTCGTCTTCATTTATTGTGACTGTTCATAAATACTCTTCCTCTGTGTCCAGGCCTTCAGCAGAGCTCATCGTATCGGCCAGAACAAGAAGGTGATGATCTACCGCTTCGTCACCAAGGCCTCTGTGGAGGAGAGGATTACTCAGGTAAGCAGGACAGGTGCAGCTGTCAACCACGGTCCACAAGTGTCGTGAACAGATGCTTTGAGCTGTAAGAAAACATCTGGCCGTAGCTACATGTAAAAGCCAGTTTGTACAGCTCCAAAAGTTAAACCAATGTTTGTCTCATTACTTTTCTTTTTAAACCGGACATCAAACAACAAATTGCTCTTTCTTGTGTTCTCCCTCCGTCTTCCCCTCCTCTGTCCAGGTTGCCAAGAAAAAGATGATGCTGACTCACCTGGTGGTCCGACCCGGTCTCGGATCCAAGACGGGTTCCATGTCCAAACAGGAATTGGACGACATCCTCAAGTTCGGAACAGAGCAGCTCTTCAAGGACGAGTTCGATGGAGGTCTAGGTGAGCGGTGAAACGATGCCGACATCCAGGGACGGAGAGGCTGGCGCACGGAGACATGGAGAAGGGAGGTATTTTAACTGACGTTTGTGTGTTCAGGTGAGAACAAGAACAAGGAGGAGGACAGCAGCGTCATTCACTACGACGACAAGGCCATCGACCGTCTGCTGGACAGGAACCAGGACGCCACAGACGACACGGAGCTGCAGAGCATGAACGAGTACCTGAGCTCCTTCAAAGTGGCTCAGTATGTGGTCAAGGACGAGGAGGAGGAGGTGAGCGCCTGCGGAGAGCAGATGTACACAGGCACCCTGGTTTTCCCACAGCGTGAATCTGACATTGCTTTATGGAGGAATTGGGGGCGGGAGGGGAATCGATTCCTGTAAGAATGGAGATTCTGATCTTCTGAATCGATTCACAACGTCCAAAAATTGATTTAGACGAAACACTTTTTTTCTACAAAAGAACTTAGTTATTGCTACTGATGGACAGTAATCCGACACACCAGTCAAAGTTGTGTCGAGCATTATTGTGTGTTATCACAAAATACCAGTTTTGCAAAGTTATTTTTGTGTACCCGACCCCGGATAAGCGGTTGAAGATGGATGGATTTTTGTGTACAATTTATTTAATTTTTTTTAAATTGGCAGCTTTCTGAGAAACAAAAAAGCAGCTAATCTAAGTCTTGCAATTTTACTGGAAGTGACTGGAAGCATTTTTATCTTTTTGTATAAATTGTTGATGTTACTGAGAATTGAAATACTTAAACACTTTACTAAAATGCGTTTCTTTGGTGCTTTTTTGGAGTTTAGCATGAACAAATGTTGCCTTTTCTCTTAGGCTGTGTGTGTACAAATAATTCCATAATCTTATACACACTTTACTTTGCTTTTTATTCCACACCGTCTTTATTCGAGCACAGTAGACTGGAGTAGTTTCTGAAATTAGCACTCCTATGTCCCTAGTAGGAATATAGGAAACTACTGGTTTTCTTTACCCCCCAACCCTTTCAACGTTCCTCCATCTTCTCTTCCTTCGCTCAGGAGGAGGAGGTGCAGCGGGAGATCATCAAGCAGGAGGAGAGCGTGGATCCAGACTACTGGGAGAAGCTGCTGCGTCACCATTATGAGCAGCAGCAGGAGGATCTGGCCCGCAACCTCGGCAAAGGCAAACGTATCCGCAAGCAGGTCAACTACAACGACGGCTCCCAGGAAGACCGAGGTAAGAACAGAGGTAATCATTGCGACTTTTTTTATTACAAAAATTTTTACTTCATTCTGCTTGTCTTGTTCACTAATCATGCTTTTTCCCCTAAACCTTCTGTGAACTACGCTACATTATGTTGCACGTGGACTGGGTATAAACGTTTTTTATACTGGCGCTGATACGATAGTGAAGTTTTAGCACAATGCTCAAATCTCTTTTAATATCTTTGAGAAAAATAAACGTGCATCAGTGCTACGAACACATTTTGTACTATATTTCATTTAGAATTTTTCAAAGAAGGCTAGTTAGCCTCATTAGCTTTGTCATAGTTGTGTGTGTGGTGCAGACAGTTATTCATATCATGGAAATCTGTGTATGTTTTTACATTTTTGGTGCTTTGAGCACAACAAGAATATGAGTTGTTTTCTCAAACTAGTGTGAGAAAAGAATTTGGGAAGGTTAAACTGTACGTCCCAGATTCCAGTTTTTGTGTCTGATGGGTGTCGCCACCTGAAAAGTGAGACGGCATTACCCACGATGCACTGCACAGAGTTGCCATGATCTTAGCCCGTTTAGCTGGAGAAGGAAAATGCCGGCGCCGCCCACACACACACACACTGATGAAGAGGACAATTTATGACACAACCGCAGAGACTTTTGTGTTTGTGCAGAAACAGGAAATTCAGGGTTGTAAAAACAACTTCATAACAACAGCACGAGTTTTATCTCTTCCTCGCGTAGCCGCCAGATTCAGTGTGGTGTTTATTTTTAGAACACATACTGACAGATTTATTACTTACTATAGTACTTACTTACTATTTAATTACTACGCTAATGTAAGGGTTTAGATCCTCGTCCAAAACTAGTTTGTGAGAAGGTGTGAGAGGGAGGGGGTTTCTGAAACATACAGGTCCCATGAAGAGCTCCATGAAAATACTTCAGCCGCAGAAGTCTTATTGGACTCTTTCTTCTTTTTGTTTTTTTCTCACAGCTGATTGGCAGGATGACCAGTCTGACGGCCAATCAGATTACTCCGTGGCGTCTGAGGAAGGAGACGAGGACTTTGACGAGCGAACAGAAGGTAAGAACGGCGCTTTGTGTTTAAAGAACAATATTAATGTGAAGCTAATGTTTAGGACGTGCTCTGTAAATCTGTTATTTGTTTTGTAAAACATAAGTTGCCGTCCTCTGCTTTCCCTCCGTAGCTCCATATAATTCATAAATGAGTTTATTTGTTTAGTAAAAGTGTGATATGTTTCTGAATCCTGTTGCTGAAAGTATAACAGCGACAGTTAAACATGTCTGTATAGATACAGGACAATGAATTGTCCTTCACTTTGGCAGAAAATTGTCATTTTCATGCTCCTAATAAACAGCAAATGCAATAAACAAACAAAAACAGGATTAGATGTACCGCATGTTTCTATAAAAAAATCTATACATGTACAGTTGCAGGTCGTCTGTACTTAACTGTATAATCACATCTGTTTCCTCTCTGCAGCCAACTCTCGCAGGCCGAACAGGAAGGGCCTGAGGAACGACAAAGACAAACCGCTGCCCCCCCTGCTGGCCAGGGTGGGAGGCAACATCGAGGTGAGCCCATCTCCCTCTTTCATAACGGACTGCATTGGGTTCCCTCGGTTCAAAAAATATTGCAGCGTTTTGTGTCTATATAAAGCTGACCCTTCCTGCTGTTTCCCAGGTGTTGGGTTTCAACTCCCGGCAGAGGAAGGCCTTCCTGAATGCAGTGATGCGTTATGGGATGCCTCCCCAAGATGCCTTCACCACCCAGTGGCTGGTCCGAGACCTGCGGGGCAAATCTGAGAAAGAGTTCAAGTAAGAAGCGTCTCACTCTAAAGCCCCGCTGACGGTTTACTACCTATCTATTATTTATACTCATTTAGACCTTTTAAAATAACAATTTAAGACTTTAAGATGATTTAAAATATGTGAGTTTGTATATATTTGAAGGAAATATGGCTCATATTTCAATACATAATAAAAAAAATTAATCATCAAAAGAATTTTCTTTTATTTTTCTTGTTCTTTTTCTTCTTATTTTATGGTTTTGATATTATTATCAGCAGTTTTACATGTCTTTTTGTTTATTAAACTTCAATTAATATGCAGGGATAATAAAAAAAATAAAAATCTTAAAATGAGTTTGTCGTGGCCTTCAGAAACTACGGTTTCTAATCGTCTAAGTTTCCTGTTTCCCTCTGACATCACATGAAACAAACTTTTCATACGTTGTCCTCTCTCTTAGTGCAGCCTCCATTAACCCTTTCTTCCCCGTCTTCCTCGCAGGGCGTACGTCTCTCTGTTTATGCGTCACCTCTGTGAGCCCGGAGCCGACGGGGCCGAGACCTTCGCAGACGGCGTCCCCAGAGAAGGGTTGTCGCGGCAACACGTCCTCACCCGCATCGGTGTCATGTCACTCATTCGCAAGAAGGTAACGGACGCAGCATGTAAAGAAAAAACTTTTGCAACTTTCTGAACATTTGTGGTGTCATTAAACGTTGTGTTACAAACAAGCCGACTACGCAAATGTGAATGAAGCAATTAATTAATAGTGATTTAACTTAATCGTTTTTTATGTAACTTATTTAAGTTAAAGATCTTTGAGTCGTGCGATTGCTTAACTTTATTACTCGTAAAGGGAAATTGATCTGCAATGTAGGTACAAGAGGAAGAACTTGATTACTTGATATACTAAAATGTATTAGTGGTTGAATAATACAAACAAATTAAAGAAAAAGCTATACATTTCCTTTGGAATCTTTTACTGTTTTATAGAAAAATGGATTCATCAGAAACTATTAGAGAAATGAACTGATGTAAATAAACATAGTTTACAGTCCTAGTGTCTTGCGTTTAAGTCGTGATGAGGTGGGAGTCGTCATGTGTCCTCGTATCGTCCAGGTTCAGGAGTTCGAGCACGTGAACGGTCAGTGGTCGATGCCCTGGATGGCCGAGCTGGAAGAAAGCAAGAAGGCCGCGGCTCAACCCGACTCCCCCGGGAAAACCCCGTCCACCGGCACCCCTGCCGACACGCAGCCCAACACGCCCGCTCCAGGTAACGCACGCCTCCACTGAGAGGGGAAACCACAAACGCTACTAAATGTCCTTGGGGAGGTTTAAATTAAAACAACATAATGAACCAATGTGTTTGTCTTTGTAGTCGACGACTCCACCCCTAAGACCGAGGAGGCAGTGAAGGATGCAGAGAAGGACGCAGAGAAGGAGGTTAAGAAAGAGGGCGAGGCGGAGAAGAACGGCAAAGAGCCCGCGAAGATCAGCAACGAGGTAACGGCACGATGCGTTTGAGTGACGCGACTTCTGAACGTATTTATTTTTCCAAGATGTGTCACGAAATTCCCTCCGCGTTTCCTCCCAGGTGATCGCCATCCCAGACGACGACGACGACGAGGACGAGAAAAGTCCGCCGGCGGAGCAGGAGGCCAAGAAGAACGGGGAGGAGCCGATGGAGACGGACAAACAGAGCAACGGAGAAACGGAGAGCGTTAAAGAGAAGGAGGGCGAGAAGGAAAAAGAGAAGGAGGCAGGGAGCGAGAAGAAGAGTCCAGAGGCAGGAGAGGAAACCAAGTCTCCTCTGGAGGCCAAGACGGAGGGGTCAGAGGTCAAACCTGAGGACGCCGAGGTCAAAGGTAAAACTTCTGTTTTCCAGATTTTGTTGTTAAAAAAAAAATAATAATGTTCTTGCATTTACCAAGTTTATCAACTTTCTCAAGGTGTGCAGCACTTTTATTCTGCCATAAAAGAATAAATACTTGCTAAAATATACACAGAAACACAGACGTACAAGTGAAGACATGAACTAAAATATTATTTAAAACAAAAACACAACCGCGTTAAAGGTGTAGCAATGATTGAAAATGTGACATCGACTTCAACCGTCGGTCTTAAATGTTTAAGATTAATTTCATACATTTTGTTGAATGTCTGAATTGTACGTTTTATGTCCTCGTTAAGATTGTTCCCTGAGCATGTGAAAAACATCTCGTTATTTAATTTACAAATGCTTTTCTTTAAGATTTGTCCTCCTTCTCACATTCAGAGCATATTTTATATGCATTTAAGGATTCACTTCTTCTGATTGAGGCTGTGACTGAAATCTGATCCTGTAGTTAGATCTGATCTCTGATGAATCAGTCTTACTGTAAATGTTATGATCTTTAAAGTCACGACTGTCTACATTTTCGTGTTGTTTTTGTAGCAGAAGAAAAGAAAGAAGAAAAAGAAGAAAAGACAGAAAAGATGGACACCACTCCTCCTGCAGATGATAAAAAAGGTGCCAAACCTCTTTAAATATTTCACACGGGGCCGTTAATAAAATGACTTTCATACGTACGGTTGATGTTTCTTTTATCGTCGTCCCCGTCCCTTTTCCGAATGTCCGTCGTTAATCGCGCCTCCTTTCACACTCCTGCAGCAGATGTGAAGGAGAAGGAGCCTCAGAAGCCGGAGGAGGCGACCAAACTGCAGAACGGAGACAGCAGCAAGGAGAGCGGAGCCTCAGGCGCCACACCCGCCGCCGCCGC